>JANHFX010024179.1:0-45678 GCA_027560015.1 Chloroceryle amazona | reverse complement strand
CTCATGGGAAAGCAGTAAATATATATATATAAAAATTATATGTTGTAGTAGTTACTACCCCAGTAAATGTCCTTTCAGGGCTATAAAAACTGTATTCTCTCTCTACAGTCAAGTAAGAGAGTCCAAGTTTGCTATTACAAGGCTGAAATATAATTCTCAGATAAAAGAGCCCTCTTTTCTACTTGCTGCCAATTACTTTTCACCTCCTCAAAACACAAAGTTTTGGAAGTGTTCAATAAACAGCAAGTGGTTTGGTTTGAAATTGTTCTGCTTCTATAAAGCAAATTACATGATTCATTTTAACATGAACAGATAGAAGTACTTTTGGCCGTGGGATTAAAAAAAAATATAGCACAAGTAGTGTTTCATCTTGTACTTCTTTTATTTATTTTTTAATAGTAAATGTAGCCAGTGATTTAATCCTTCTAAATCTTGTCTACATCCCCATCCTTAAAGAAAACACTTATTTTTCTCTAATGTAACCATTATGACATAAATACCTGACTTGTGTAGCATGAAGCTGTTGACATTTGCCTCAAACGACTGGGTACAATCATGCTTCTGTGTGTCTCCCTCTTTCCCCATGTACTTTTAAGATATTTTTTTGTCCTGGCCTTCAAGGCAATGCTGAATCACACCGAGCACTTCAGTGAATATGTTCTTTGAAGAGCTGGTTTGTTTTTTTCTTTCCTGTGGTTCTTGTTACATATAGTTCAAGTGACAACAGAAAAGAAACCCCTCGAGAGATTGCCTTGCATGGGTTCTTATAGAGTATATTGCTTAAAAGTGCAAGAACCCATATTGATTTCAGCTTACCAAGGACAAATGAAATAGCATGCATTGAAATTCGTATATACTGTACAGAGACAGGGTTATTGACCTGAAACTAGAATTCTCAGGGAACATTATAGCTACAGTTCAGCAGAACTGCAGTTACGCATTGCACAGCTCGACCTAAGCCAGCTGAAATCTAAGCAGGATAACATGCTTTAATTGTACTGATCTAAATGATAAGGGGTTGGGGTTTTTTTAATTCAACAGATACTGAGCACACGAAGCTGTTCCTCCTTCTCCCAACCACCTGACCTATACAAAACATGCAGGGTAAGCAGGAACAAAACATGAGACTAGATCTGTGAAAGGAAACTACTGTTTAAACCCAAAACAGAGAATGGTAACCTGGCATTACTGCCTGGAGAGAACTCCACAAAAAGCCTAATCCGCAACCCACAAAGAATAGGGACTTGCACTTGCAGAAAAGGCAAAGCTACCTTGCTACTAAATGACATCGACTGAACTCTGTCAAATGTTCTGAAAAAAAGATAAATGTAAACTTCCAGGTGCTCTTCCAGTAATAGTTCACTGTATAAAGCAAAACCAGCTAAATCAGCATAATACGTTCAAATTTACTTAGGAATCCATGATAGAAATTATTTCTTATACCTTGCTTTACTTATGCATTCCTTTATTATCAAATACAAAAATGACTGACTTCAAGGAAGACTTCCTTTATCCAACTTCTCCATATTGCAGGGAGAGGGAGATAAAAAAATATTTATCAACAATACGAATATAATGGAAAATCTGAAATCAGTTCAGCTTTGTGACTAGGGCTGAAGGAGGAACATCTGCTAATTCTGGGATTCTGGAAAGTGAGGCCTGACATTCTGCCTTAAGACTGATGTGGGTATTTGTGTGTGATGTGATATGTGCACACGGACACTTCCTTGAATAGGTCAAAGTAGCAACCCATATTTTGCTCAAAATAAAACCAAGATCACCCAGGTGGAAAAGAATCTTACTTGGGGATGATATTAAGTAGTTCTTTAAAAAAAAAAAATCTACAAGAAAGTACAGATAATCTGTCCAACAAATCCCCCAAAAAGATACGGTAATAAGAAAAGTTTCTTCAAAACATCTACAATCAAAACGAGCAGAAAAACACCTCAGGTCAACAGGCAGTTACAAGCTGAAGCTGCTTCCCCATCAGTATTCACTTAAATGTCCCCAGTGGTTTGGAGCACATCTGAAACCTAGCATTTTTATTCATTTTAGCCATCTTTTTTCCAATAGGAAACATATGCTTTCGTTCTATTCTAATGACCCTTTAACAGCCACATAAAGATACTGAGTAAGTGTTTGTGGGAAAAGGAGAAAGAGTAATAAATAATTTTAATTAAATTCATTTAGTCACAACAGTGAAATTATCTCAGTATTCAATTTCTCACAGACAGCTCTCTCATATATGTATAAACAGCCCCAGAACTGAGGACAAGCTAAAACATCTACTTTCCCTTCTCTAATTTTCCCTCCCTTTAACAACCTTTCAGACAAGGTCTCCCCACATTTACACAACAGCCACCTGGATCTGCTTTCCTTCCAACAAGTTTCTACTGGCAAAGCTTTCACAGGTGAGCAACTTTGTCAAGGCCTGAAAGGAGCTGGAAGACTTTCTCAAAAGGTTTATAACTCCATGAAGGGGGTCTTCTCCTGTATCACTTGCGTAACCTCTGCTGTGCACACAAATAGGCCAGGTATCACTGCACTCGTACAAAACACCACAAAAATCAACATTCTCTGCAAAAAAAGACAATAGTGAGGCTCTGTCACCACCTCTGCTCGCATTTGGCTTGTAAACAACAGCCAGTTCAAATGAAAAACTAACACGGGCGCATTTCTGAAACCAGCAAGCTCTCAGCATGCTATGAGCTTCTGAGAACTGCAGAGCAAATTAAGTATGAGATCAAACCCAATAATATTTCCAAAGAGAAATGAATCATTGAAAAACCTCATAGTAGGAAGAAAAATAGAGCAACACTTTTTTTCATAAGACTGAATAACTGAGGCAAGTTTTAATAGCAGTACCAACTTCTGGCCCAAGAAATGTTACCTCCTATTGGGGGAGCCCACTAATGGCACCATATGTTGGAGCAAAGATATTGCTCTAAAGACCAAAGACAATGTTCCAAAAGGGAAGAATGAGTGTAATTCCCAAGAAAAATACTAATGATATCTACTATTAAAAGTTAACCAAATCTGGTTGATGTACCCCCTTCAGCATCCTTCCAGAACATTTAGTTACAACTGTCAGCAGCAGTGTTTTGCACTGCACAAAGCGTTGGGTTATTGCTGGTGCTTTATTACAAGAGTGTGAAGGATTGTCTTGGTTTTCAGTTCCTCCTAGATCTGACTCGTTCATTTCCTTGTGTAGAGATAAATAAACAGACTTGTTTCCTGAAAAGCCTTCAGCAAGCAGGTTAATTGAAAAGATCTTCTGTAAGCCCGAGGGAAACTATAGGTAACAACAAGAAACTGTAGCTGGTCATTCAGCCTGTAATAACAATAGCTACTAAATCAGGTGGACCAAATAAAATGATATCCTGCAAGAAAGTCTAAGAAATAACATCGCATGGAGGTAACCTTACTGGTGGCAGCACGCTGTGATGCTATCTGTAGACCAAGGAGGCTGCACAGTGCATTTCATCATACTGGTATTGACTGCACGCTCTGGAGAGCAAAGCTGCTCACCCCAACAGAATTGCTCTGCTTAGCACTGACGAGAAGAAAAGTCAAAAGGATGGTTCCCACACACTCCTTGCATCACCCTGGGCTGACCTGAAAGCTCACTCAGTTGGCCTGCTCACTCATTCAGTTCCTACAGCTCTCAGCTATGGTATTTACACCATGTAATGTCAGCTGTGAAGTAATCGCTGCCTCCGAGGAAGCAGAAAGGTCAGTAACTCATTTCACACAAATCACTGAGCAACCAACACATCAACAGAATCATTTCAGGGCTCCTCTGCAGCAGAAGCAAGCCTGCCTGAGAATATGGGACCAGGGCAGCTTGACCTTCCGGCAGGAATGGGAAGAGGAAAGCGAGCACCTCTTCAGAGGTATAGGGATGGGAAGGGTTACAACTGTTCTGCTTCATCAGAGGAAGCCCTTTCACATCACAAACACATTGAGATACCACAAGAAAAAGTTAGATTACAGATGTCCTAATCTCCTGAACTGATCCTCTGGTCCTTGTGACTTGAATGGTATACTGTCTATCCTTAAATACATTAAAAGTTCTAAAATTTGCTTTACTTCGCAGGAAATAGACTCCCTGATAGAAACTGGCCCTTCTTATCTGGGAATTCTACATTAGCAACGCTTCTATTATATGAACTTAGAAACAGAGAAGTGGCAAGAAGAGGTGGAGGAGAAAGAAGTGGGCAGAAAGAGCAGGAAAAGACATTACAGATGAAGAAAGAACAGAAGAAAAAAGACAATAAAAAAGAGATACACAGTTCAAATGATGGTATAAACCAGAAAAATGAATTCTGCTACGAGCAACCCCAGCTAGTCTGTGAAAACCATAGTTGTAGGTGCCCATGACACTGCAGCAACAAGATTGACCGCCATCTATAAGCCACTGAAGAAAATAAAACATTGTTATTTGCCCGTTCTTCCAAATTTGGACCAGTTTCCATCGCCCTGGGACAGGTTTCTGCAACAGCATCTTTACATCCTCTTTATAAATATCTAAGTTCAGTATGTAAATAAATGGGATACAGCTGTTAGTTAAGCTACTGAAACTCTATTTGTTACTTATAATAGCAATGTATTTACTGGCTTTAAATGTGGTCATTTCCGGACTTTCAGGACTGTAAGATGTGAAGCAGGTAGGATTGATGAGTACCTACAGATATATATATTTATGTACATTACCCCTGCTTAAAAACGGCGTCAGAAGAGATGGATAGATTAGGCAGTTGTTCCTGGGATTCTGACAACAGCCAAAGTGCTCTGTGCCAAGTAGAGAATCTACCTGTATGCTGGTGGGTTGTTTGAAGTGTTAGCATCAGCTCCATACAAACAGAGCTAGCCCTCGAAACCAAAGACACTTTTCCTCACAAGGCACGTGAGCCAATATTTTATGTCAACAGATGCAACCATGGGACCACGTACAGAGCTACTCAGGACCATTCAGACTGGTACACAAAATAAAGCTCGTTGCACAGGAACAGAATAGGTGAAGTAGGAGGCTACGCAGAACTCGACAAAACATTTACATCATATGCTTGACAATTAAGAATTCACCTTGCAAACTTTGTTGTGGTCAAAAAACCCAAACAATACCCCTCAAACACCAAACCAAAAGCATCCCGAACCCCACAAACCCTGCTCTTAAAGTGTTACTAACATCATTATCTACTACACTAGTGTGACATTGCCCAGCAGTCAGTAGGTAACTACAATAAAACAATGCAATGGAAGTAAATAAAAGCCATGCACAAAGCAAGACTTAAATACAGCGACTAAAAACTGTGAGCTGTATAATTAAAATGTTGACAAGAGACCTGAATCTCAGCAGCACTGTTTTCTTTTCCCATATCACTCTTCCTCAGAGAAAAACATTTCACCTAATCAAAGAGCTTTCAGTGTTAAGAATTCAGCTGTCATTTTAAAAGTTAAGCCTTTTTGACTTACTTCATAATGTCAGTAGCATTCCAACATAAACACGAAATGCAATAAATTGTAAGTGTAATCTCTTCAGAAAGCACACACGCTAATCCTTGTTCCTACAATTATTTTACTGCCAAATAAAAAAACATTTACAAAGAGTACGAGCGAATTATTTGCAAGGCCCCATTGAATTTAGTAATCCCAGATGCCACATCTAGTTTTTTTCAGAAAACTGAATTTTCTGCCTCAAAACTTTGTGAAAAGTGAGAGCTCTCAGTTTAAAACCCAGCACTTTATTTCATTGAGAAGTTTACATTATGTAAAGGGCAAAAGAATGCTACTGTTACTTGCAACAAATATACTTGGTTTTCATGCATCTCTTTTGGGCTTAGTTTCTTCTCCACAAATTCTGCTGCATGTGCTGTTTGTTAGAGAGAAAAGCTGTAGGAAAACCTTTTACTACTACCTCTAAGGGTAGCTCGTTGAAGAGCCCTTCGAGTACTTCAAGCCAAAACCTCTGATTTTCAGTACCTGGTTCTAAAACCCAGAAGACAGTCATTTCTTTCAGTTCTCATTGTCTACACCAGCCTTGCCTGAAAACCCTCAGAAGCAGGAAGGATTTGAGTGAAGAAGCCTGATCCAGCACATATGCAGGGGCTCCCCTTGCTAAGAGGAAGAGTATTTTACAGACACTGAAGTATGGTTTATGGTTTCTTTTTCTTTGTATTACCTCCTTAGCACAAACTAGCAAAAAAAGTTAATTGCCTCTGATTAGGGATACATAAATTGTTTTGTTTTTTTTTTCAGAATTGTAGAAAATTGCTGTTGCTCTCTACTTCTCTTTTGAGGCCAAAATACGTCATTTATTATTCCCAAAAGGTATCGTACTTGGCACATGACCATGCTAGAGTGGAAACTTCCCGACACACTAGATCGTATCAACACGATTTGTCATTAGGCAATAATTCTCTGCATGCAAATATCTGGGTAGACTCCAATAAAAACTGTTTAAAACGCTGAACTACAAACATTTTAATCTTGCAGACTAACGTGGAATGTTTGATTCCTGGCCTAGGCCTCTTCAGCATGCTCACTGCAACTGGTCCTCCCATTAGCATGTCATATTTATCACTATTGTTGTAAAGAGGAAGAAAACAAACAAAAAGATTTTAATAAAATCTGCTTAGCTACAATTAAAAAAACTTACAGCAAACCAAAGAAACCAAACCAGGACTACTACTACAAGTTTTCAGGGCTGTTGTCTTACATATATGGCAAATCCACAGCTGTTGAATTTATCCTGCTACTCTCTCCAGCTCAACATGTGTTTCCAATCTGAATTTTAAACATTTTTCTTTTCTTTACAGATGTAAAATCATGTAGTAGACAAGACACTCTATTTTTAAGTCTGCAGATACTCTTGGAAAGTGAACTGGCTCAGTCATCTGAGAGGACTGCCAGCGGTGCAATCTAAGATGGTAACTTCAGAGTTAAAATGCTCACAGTGACATTTAGCTAATAATCTACTTTGTACTATGGTCTAAATTTTTTTTTCACTTCTTCAAAAAAGAAAGACTGAATGAAACCATGAAACACTTCCCCAATATATTCACTTCCTTACACCACTTAAACACGCATATTAATCAGCCAGAAGTTAATATCAGATTCTTTAATATTCAAGCTAAAGGACACTGATAGCATTCGCTAGAGAGGATGAACATTTATCACCACCAAGTTTTAAAGATACCCTAAGTGTGTGTTTAAACTGTGGCTTCCTCCCTGTCGTGTTCATCACATCATCTCATGAGAAAGCCCAAACACTTCCTAAGAAGAAAGCAAAAACCCAGCAAATTCTCTTTCTTCAGCTGAGGACTTCCTGAGATAAAATAGATATTATCTTTCCCCCCAAAATACTTACATACAAATGCCATCTTCTCCTCCCAGAAAAAAAAAAACAAGTTTAAAGTAGGCATCATTCCACTCTATCATTCATCCACCCCTTGCTGTACCCTCTCTGAGCTGTGCAAACATTCCCAGCAGTGCCAAATGCTGAAATGGCTGCATGACAGATGGCATGTCTGGCAGTTTACGTGTCCCCAAGTCTGCCAGGCAAAAATATCTGATGTAGAAGAAGCATTTTCTGTTTTGGGACTATTTTGTTATGAATTTCCAGGAGCTGGATTGTTTCTGGAGGGTTGTGTTTGTTGTGTTTTGGGTTTTGCTTGTTTGGGGTTTTGTTGTTTGTTTTTTTTAAGCTGTATTTAAGTATAAGCTCTAAATTGCTTGCTTCACCCCCCTCTCCTCCCCTTTTTAGAATGTCTCTAGAGGCATCAAGCCAAAAAAGAGCGATTGTTAACTGTGCAACAGTGTCGTGCCTTAACATGCTTCGCAGTATTTTACAGTTTAGCTAATAGTCCTTCAGCCTATATTTTAAAATCAGCCTTTCCTGTGCCAAACCAAAAAGAAAGAAAGAAAATGGTACCCTTAAAAAAAAAGAAAAAGGAAATTTGAACTCATTTATACATCTGCCAAGGATTTTTTAATAGATTCTGCTTTTTCAAAGAAAAAAAACTAGGTAATCTTGATGCTTTCATTATCATGAAGGCCACAATTTATAAAAATATTTTGCTCCTATTTCCAAGTGAACAGTCACAGGGACAATAAAAAACAAGCACTATCCACCTTGTTCCTTGCTTTGAAAAGACAGAAGAGCTATTCTGAACACAACTCAGTGAGAATCTAAGCAGCTAGCACTCAATGCGTTTTTGTGGCCAGATTCAGAATTCTACCCACAGTCATCTTCCCCAATAAGATGCATTTCTTACATTAAAATAATTTCCCTGTATGGAATCTAAGACTTTTTTTTCTAATGGGGAAATTCAACATCTAGTGGGGGATGTTCCTGCCCATGGCAGGGTGGTTGGAACGAAATGATCTTTAAGGTCCCTTCCAACCCTGACAATTCTATGATTCCGATATTTTGCTGAAGGATGTATTGTTTAAGGAGGAGACGATCTCTTATGGTAACACGTCGCTTAGTTTTACTCATCTAGTTTAATTTAATTACCTAGACTCTCTCCCATGCTCCTTCACAGGACATCAAACAAGCTGTCCAGGCAAACAATGTTAATCAAAAGTCACCTTCCCTACACTGCAGCCCTGCAGGTCTCCACTACTGGAATGCTCCCAAAGCTGGCAGAAGACACTGCTTACATGCTGACAAAATATGCCTTGATAATTGGATGTAGGTACTTGTCAGCCAGCTGATGGCGAGCGAAACTGCGCTGCGTGACCCTCTTACGGAAGACTGGTGACAGAAGGAGTTGGCCAGAAGTGGCGATGCAGCTTGGTAGGAAAGACCTGATGTTGCTAAAATGCTAATGCAATAAAGTCCTCGAGGTAGCAAAAATTTATAATTCTCCCCTGCCAAGGTTTATATGTAAAGATTACCTTAATTGAGTCTTATTAGTCAGTGTCATTACTAAAGGAGTTTAATTAGTGACAGGGCCCTCAAACTAAAAACCCAGAGTGTTTTTTGCAGAAACCCCCAGAAAACCGAACAAAAACATGCAAGAAACAAGCTCAAAACAAAACAAATTTTAGTCCCTTCAAGCCACAAGCTCTCTTCTTAAAGCTGTTTCACAGCAACAAAATGGCATAAGGATGAGATAAGGAAGACCAAATAAAGTTTCAGCCTGAACACACAGAAAAGGAAGCTTTTAACATGGCAAGATGCAAATCCTTCACAAGAAAACAGCTACTTGAACTGTCCTCTCCTTATTGATGCGCTTGAAGACGAGAAAGCATCAGACTTAACTATGCAAAGCAAGAATAAAACTGCTCGTTACTTATTTCTCAAAAAAAAAAAAAGAAAAGAAAAGAAAGAAAAGGCATTTTGCTTGAAGCCTCAAATACAAGGCTTCCTTTGGGTTTACAGGCATCATGTCATGATTTGACCAACGCGGTCTGTTCCTGATGATGTCAATGTCTTTGTAAGTGCTTATTAAGCATGTTTTATCAATGGATTAAGAAACAGCTCAGCTGCCAAGAAGAACAAAACAAATTTTAGATCAAAGCCTGTAATCAACAGACATAACAGGTGACTAAGTGCCGTCTGTCAGCGTATTGTTCAATGCCACAGAAGGGCTATGTCTCTAAAAGCAGCGGTGCAGAGACAATAAGCTTTTTCCCTGCCTTTTGTTTTTGTTTTTTTTTCAGCAACACGATCAGCTAGTGTCAAGAGTTGAGTACGTGCCAGAGAAATCCAACCAACCAGGGGCTAATCCATGATACAGGCCAAATTTTGCAGAATTCTCTTTTAAAAGAAGATTTGCATTCACGAATTGGCATCGTTTCTCGTATTACACGGTGACGCTGTTTATTTTTTTAAATCTCCTGGTTTTGGCTTGTGCTGAATGAATTGCTATTCCACCCTAAGTCAGTCAGTTTGATTATTACAAATGCCAAGTTGTTCTGCTTTTAAGTAGTGAGAGAACACTTGGCTATGTTATCCAAATTAAATAACATGAAAATAAATGTAGAATTTCAGGCTTAAGTAGGTAATAAAGATGTATCACTCAATGCTTACAGTTGCCATTGGAAAAAAAAATACAATATCCTAGAGTTGCATAAAATCCTCATTTGATCTCATCTTGCATTTGAAAAGAAAATGTCTTTACAATGAGAAACAATGATTGTGTGAATTTGCATCTTACCAGAAGCTTGAACTGTTTGCTCCTTCTCTTACAGCAGAGTATTAATGTACAGGAAGATTTTTTTCACACTGCACCACCAGCTCTCTGGACTGGATAAGACTCCAGTGTAATTCCATCCCCGAAAGCCTTCAACCTTATCCCGAAGCAGAGAGGAGTGCTTGCCTAGCTCCAAGTCTGGGTTGACCTACAGCCTCAACCGGAGCCAAGCCCCAGCCCCCCGCTTTCCAGGTGGAGCAGGGCTCAACTGGAAATCCTGCTCAGGAGACCTTGCTTCCTCAGCCCTAAAGTGAGACTGAAGCACAGAAAGGTGAGTCCACCTGAAAAACACACTCAGAAGCAGACCCAGCCTGAGCTCAGCCCTCATCCTAAGGTCCCTGGTTGACCAGGGCCGTGCAGGAATTCCAGCTCTGAAGACACTTCTCTCACCCTCCCTTAAGTGTGAAATTCCTCAGTTCATTATGGTTTGCTTTCATTTCCACAGGCTGCACATTTGGATATATACATAGATTGATTCATTGCCTCCAAAATAACCACGTTGGTTTTGTTCTGCACTTTCCAGGAGTACATTCTAATTTTTGATCTGCATGTGCAATGTAACTTGCCAGTCAGAGTAAGACAGACATACAATATACATCCGCTCCTCCTTTCCCATGCTCTGCTTCACAGCCAGAGGTAGCTGGGTCCTAGCACCATGCAGGAGACATCGCATGTCCTAAGCAGAAACACCTTGAAAAATGAGGGGACCAGATTCTAATGTGTATGGTGTCATACATCTAATGTCTAGATTGAGGCAAGAGTAACAAAAACGATATTAACTTCACCCAAGGTCATGCTTAATGAGAGAATTTCTCAATTTAAGTCCGAGTTTAACATAGCAAAAATGTTACACTCCAAATAACAACCTACAGAAAGGAAAATTAAGTAAGAAAAAGCAATATTAGATGATATTTTACAGCAAGATCTTTTGCTTCTCCAGGATCTTTGTTTAGCCTAAGCTCTTGGCTCTCTAGCCAATGAGGATTAATGAGGATCCAGGAGGATTTTTCTGAACCGATCAACCTCTCTGTCCTTTTAGGCAAGATGAAACTCTCCTTCCTCACCCTCCTCTCCAGCTCGACATGGAAAGCTAGTGTCCTGTTTTGGTGGTACTCTTGTCACTTTATTTGTTCAGACCACGTTTGACAACGCAGAGCTCTTCAGGGCAATGGCTGCGACGATCACACCTCCATCTCCATTCCCATCTCCCACACTTCTCCACAGTAGCTGAAGTTAAACACCTTGCCCTTCTCCCTTCTAACGTACCCAAGCTGTCAGTGTCTGATGTAATGACACATCCACGGCTGTCTGGGGAAGAGAGATTGAAAACATTTTCAACTCTGTTGCAGTACTTTTTCATAGAGGTTGGTAAGTATTCCTCTGAAAACATGGTATCATGCCCCCTAATGTGAGACCACACAGCAAGTCTTAATAAAACAGAGTACATTAGCTCAAGTGTTTTCTCCAAACTACCTTTCCTCTATTTTCTGTTGTCATTAGAGGCTCTTGGCATCACGGCCAACAGCGGGCATCATTTCATCAAGGCATGCAAAGAAAGTTGCACAAAAGGATATGTTCATGAAAAAAAAAAAGACACCTGAAGTTTGTCTGGGAAGATAAAGATCAAGAGACTTGCAAGGGAAAACTGTCAAGTGCTTTTAGTTCCCTCTGCTTGCAAGGTGGCTCTTTCTCCATAGCTTCACTTTCTGCTTTGGTGGGAAGGAAGGAGGACGATTGAAAGAATGAACACAGCGGTAGGTGTTTCCTTGTTTTAAGACAAAAAATAATGACAGACAAGTCAAAGACCCTCTTCGAAACACTGGCAAAGAGAACAGAATATTCCCATTAAAATGCACAGCCATAACAGGAACACTGAGGGAATCTTCCTGCTTAAAGTGAAAAATCTCACCATAACTCTCGAAGCTCACACCGGCCAAGTAGGCTGTCATCTTTTTTATGTGAGGGGTCACTTACTCTGGTTGAGGTGCTAATACACATTATTATCCCAACGAACTTTTTTTTTATTAAAAATCAAAAACCTTATTGTAATTTTATGTCCAGAAATATTAAAATCTTCAGAAATTGGCATGATGCTTACTAATACAGCTGCAGGTTACCTTCCAGGATTTACTTTATAATGAGCAGGGCATTCCACTTATTAAAAATCAACCTATTTGACAAGTTAAATAAGAATAAAACCATAAAATAACATCAAAAGAATTTTAAGTTTTTCAAATTTACTATTGGTCTACTTAAAAATCTTGATTATAAAGAGTTGGAAAACTGAAATGGCTGGCTCTGGCAATAAACATAGCAAGTGAAATAATTTATATTTCTTACAGTCTGTACTAATCTAAGGTTATCTATGGTATTTTTCACTCCTCATTCACCAAGTCTACTGATCTACGACAGAAGATAAAGATCTTAAAGTCCAATGTGCAAAGTCAAAAACCAAATTTTACGTCCATAAATTAACTCCCACTCTTACAACTCAGGTATCTACCCCATTCATGAGCACTTCAAACTGGTCCCTCCTCAGGCCGAAGGATATTTTAAACTTCAAAGATAATCCTCTCTTGATCTGGATTAATTGCTGTAGGAGCATGAAAGTCTGAGTACTCTTGCCAGCGGTTAAGACCCAACAATTTCCTTATTTATTCCTTAAAAAAAGAAAAAAAACAAACAAAACATTCCTGTCATGACTTAACCCTTTCACTTCTAAACCACACACACATATATATATGAGCTGTGAGTTTTCACTACTGCATTGTAGTCTATGTTCTGGTTGTATGCTTCAAACGATGACAAATAGATGGTGGCAAGCAGCCGTGAGGGGGGACACACTACATCAAACTAACTGTAAACTGGGCTTTATGTCCATGCAAGCCAGAAATGGTTTAGATGGCAAGAGTTCTTAGCAGCATATAAAATAAGTGTCAAATCTAAGAAATGTGTTGAAACACCGAATAAAGTCAGGCTCTCTAACGTCACCCATCTTCCTTTGAGTCACCATAGAAGAACTCCGAACTTCCATTTCTGAACTACTTCTCATGATTATTTGAGACTGCTTAAGCCTAATCTCTCAAGAGGCCTTATTTTCCCCACTTAGGAGAAGCTAAACATGTCTGGTTGGCCCACAGTCTCAGGCTGCAAGGACAAGTTTTCTCTTGGCTCCAAGCGCTGAAAAAATCTTTGCCTGCCAAGTTGCCCCTCATCATTCCCCGGTGCTTCGATGGAGATTTTGCTTTTGTTTGCCCACCCTTAGATCACTACAAGTTACTTAACCCCTCCCCAAAACAATAAAAAAAAATACCCCCCCAAACAAAAACATAACAAAAAATCCAACAAACCAAACACAAAACCAAACCCAACCCACACCAAGAAGAATCCCAACAACCAGCATTACAAAACATAAAATAAAGAAATAAATAAATGTAAAATCAACATAAGTCAGTAGCTACAGACAAGTTCTTCACACAAAAGCAATAACGATTAATGAAAATCAGATATCCTTGCTAAAACGTGAGTTGCCCAGAAGAGTTGTGGACATCCTTCTACTCTCATCTGCAAGGTGACAACCCGAAGAGAATCTACAGCTTTTGAGGGAGTTATAAAACTGCTTTTGTGAGCGTTTTCCCCAGCTTTTCATTCCCTAGGACCGTGTCTACTTTCCACTGTGGAGTGATCACCAGCAGGGTAAAGAAGCACAGATCTGTGACCTAGTTTTATTTATTTATTTATTACAAACACTTCCTGCAGACAATTTAATGTTAATTATTAATATGAATATTTAAATTCTAGGAGATGGAAGGTTTGCACCTACAAAATACGCTAACAGTATGAGAAGATTCTGTATTTTTATTTTAAAAAAATGAAATCTACCATCTCGTTGAGACTCATACCCTCCGAAGCAATCGTCCTTTTCTTAATTATTGCAAAGGTATTAATCCTTAAGAATTTGAAGCAATCTTCTTAAAGATTCACCTCTGTGGCTTCTCAGCAGAAAAGTTCTCAGAGTATCCAAAATCAGCTTTTTAGAAATCAGTGTTGAAAAAGAGTTAATTTATCTTCTTCCTATGTGGAGGTTGAGCCCAGATGTTTGCACATTTGTTTTGATAATACACCTACTTCATTCATCTATCACTCACAACCTCCACCGTGAACTGAAAAGCAGACAAATTAGCTAACCACTACCCTTGAAAATTCAGGTTATGCTACTCTGAGCTGCCTTACACCCCTGATTTTATCTATCAGAGCACATCAGAAGCTGTATAAGCATAAATACATATATATATATTTTTAACAACAGCCAATAACAAAAGCCAGACAAACCTCCCTCAGCTTATAACTCGAATACTTGGCAGGGGTCCCCTATTCACATTTTCTACACGTGCATAAGTCTCCATCAATTTCAAGCTTGGGTTTTCATGTTTCAGTATGTTTAAAGTTTGTTTGGGTTGTTTCTGGGGTTTTTTTTTGGTGCCTTTTTTTGTTGGCTTGGTGTTTGTTTGTTTGTGGTTTTTGTTTATTTGTGGGTTTTGTTTATTTTGGGGTTTTTTTTGTGTTTTTTTTTTTCCCCAATTCCAAGCAAAATTGAAATTAATTTTTATGCGTGGATAGGTCAGGATAACAATTTCTTAGTGTCTGCAAGTATTACAACTTCAAAGGCAGTGGTCTTTTCTCTTAGTTTATCAAGTGACTTCAGAAACAAAACCCCTGGAATCCCTTATTATCTTGATTAAACAAATATGGACGGAAGGCAAATATGAACTTTTCCCCCCCTCTCTTGTTTAATAATTAAAGTAGCACAAAAGTACTCAGTAGATGTAAATAATCTTAAATTAAAAACTTACTTCAATGATCAGATCAATCTTAACTTAAAATTATCCAACTAAAAAGCAAATCTTTTACATGAAAAATTGAAAATAACCTTGTAGGAAGAAATAGACCAGAAAAGAACATTTCAACCCCAAACCACTTTGCTGCAATGCAATTGCAAAACAAAGCCAGCTGATTTTGTCTATTAAAAGCATCCCAGACATCCTCCTATGTAGAATAACTGCAAGGCACGTGTAGGGATTTCTGGTAATATAAAAATATAACTTCAAAAAGATAAAGCACTCTTAAAAAAATAAACAAATATTATTAACTTTAGAAAATTCTCCAAATGCCAATATTTTAAACAAATGCTCATCCCTTGTGGATTTGTCAGAGCTTGTATTGCAAACCATGCCTTCTAAACCAGTTTCTTCGTAAGGTCCGTTTCCTGGTTGGTACAATGCCTACAGCTACAGTGTCATGGACCTCCTTCTTTAAAGCAGAACTATGCAAGATCTCACACAGCCTTTTTGATCTTCCAAATGTCAGACTTCAGGGCTGTTTGTTGGATCATCCTGCGATAGTAATTTATTTGAGGTTTTCATACTACTTATCAGCTATAAACCAGAAACCCGATTGTAATTGTGTTCCCAGCAATACTATCGAGACAGTGTGTTCCTCTACTGCTTTCATTGTCTGTAAAACCACAATTATTCCAATAATTTTTTAATATCACCTGCCAGCTTCCTTAACTGGAAAGCAACAAATGTACTGGCTCCAAGTACTTTCAATTCCCACTTCCATTAAAGCCAGGGAGGAGCATTCAAAGTACATTTAGGCAAGAAACGGAGGCTGCTTTAACAATGATTATAAAAATATGAAGAGATAAAAATACATGAAAGCTTAAGCAGCCAACTTTATTGTAAGAGAGGCCAAAGAGAAGAAGAATAATATTTTTTTTAACAAAGTCAGCACACTTCGTTATTGATCCTGCAGGTTGAATTCCATATATTCCCATCTCAGAATATTTTAACTTTTCATTTTGATTTAGCCCCATAGCAAACACTGCCCCGCCAAAAGCACAGCATATCCTGTGTTCTCAGCAGAGCTGACCCCCTGAGGGTACACTTTCACTGCATAGCTACCCTAGGCTCTTACTGGGCTGCTGCCCTCTCTCACCCACAAAGCAAAAATATTTCTTCCTTTCATATTTAAAAGGATGGTAAGCCTAAGGCTAAACACTGTTACTTGACCTCCCACATAATTTTCCTCAATGAACTTACAAGGAGACACATTTTCCCCACAATTCATTGTGGAAAAGTAGGTTTGAGACTTTTTTCCTGTGCAAAAAAAACCCAACAAACCAAACCCTGCATTTCCAGAAGCACCAATGATACACACGGGATCACCACCAAGGATACAGTAATTCCCCCAGATCTCTGTAACGTGATCATTAAGAGACAGAATTGGGCTATCCTGGCAATTAATTCTTCAAGGCACAGCTCCCCACACCCCCTTGCAGTTGGAGGAGGCAGCTTAGAGCAGCCCCGTGTCTCTCCTGTACCTTTTTGCACCACAACCCCCAGGTGAAGCTCTCCTCTCCCTCCCGGGACACCACAGCCTGCCCTTGTCCGAGGAGAATTGTTACCCTAGTTCAGCTTACAAGGCAGCTTCAGAAAACAGGTGGAGAGCTGGTGGGGAAGCACAAAGCAATGCAGCTGTGGGAAGAAGCAACCATTTCTTTAATCGGCGCTCACCACCAAAAAAAGCCCAACCCTAAACTTAGGGCAGAGTGCATCTCAAATCAAGTCTGCAGTGTAAACAGGCTGTCAGATACTGACAGTAGCAGTAACACAAAACCTCTCTCCCTGTTTCTGCAAGCTTTTAGCTATTTTTCAGTGGAAAATTCAGACAAAGCACCGGTTAGAAATAAGAATTCCTTTACTCTTATTCACACGGCGCACTCCTCCTATTGGTAAAGCACGGACAAAAGAATTAGAGAGTCACTTGATGGCATAGCTGCAAAAGCTACATTTCAAAATACAACTTATCTATGAGTTGTGCTTGCATTTATCATCGATTTTTCCCCATGCAGACAACAGCTTTGGTAATAATTATGTGCATCTTTCATGTGGAAGTCAACTCTGAAGACTAAGCAGCAATTTAAACATAAAAATGAAGTATTCCATTCTTGATAAGATCTTATTAGAGGGGGATTGGTTGACTTCTCCCTATAATTTTTTTTTCCTGTTTAACTAAGCCAGCCAAATCCCTCTGTTTCCACTGTTGCATTTTATAAAAATAAAGCAGTCTGTTATCAGCACAGCAATGCTCCCCAAACAAATCACACCACTAATCATCTTAGTTATGCCAGGAAAACTTCCTGCTGTAGACATACAATTAATCAGATGTGAAGTTCTACCCAATCTGCAATGAAAGGAATTTCATGTGCGGTTACCCTGCGCAGTGCAGCACTGGCACATACCCACGGGGCAGTGTCAGATGAGGTAGTGCTAAAACTAGAAGCATCTGCCTTAACGTGGTGCTCTGCCCAAAATAATGAGCCCTGCCGGAACCATCTCCCTCTACAGGACATTCTCTAGGAAAGACTTTTCACAAAGGGTTATGAGCCAGGGAATTGACTTTAAAACCCCTGCTATGAAGTGGGTCTCATGTACACAGCGGGGCTGGGGGATAAATGAAAAAAAAAAAACCCACAACAACAAAACCCCCCCAATTCAACAACAAAACAACAACAAAAACCCAGAACAACAAAAACAAACAAACAAGCAAACCAAAAAGAAACCAAACCAACAAACCAACCAAACCAACCAAAAAAAACCCTCAAACCAACCAACCAAAAACCACAAGTCAACCAACCAAAAAAAAACCAGCAAACAAACAAAAAAACCAACCCAAGAACCCAAGCAAACCAAAACTAAAATATTCTCCTTTACATCTTGTTAGGGATTACTTCCTTTACAGTAAAATAAGATTTAATTTACGACAGAGGATATTTTCTAACAATATAAGTGACTTTTTGTTTTCTTTCTTGGAAGAATATTCAGCACTAAACCTTCTAAAAATTCACGGATTACCGTGGAGATTTCATTTTATTTGCCGCGCGATCTCAAACAGTAAAAAATACGCTGTTTCTCCAAAGTAGATCCGCTCTCTAGCACTGAAAAAGAAGTAATTGTTCAGGTTCTTCAATTCCAGTCATGGAACAAATCATAAAGAATGCAAAGAGTCCAAAACAAACACAGATCCTAAGAGCTAAGTACACACACTGACTTCTCAACATACCTTGCAAGCACCCTAACAATTCCTATTTTCTACTGCTGGCAGAACACACAGTGGCGGTGCTGCGTGACTGTTGTAACTTGCTCTGTAATTCTGTGCCAAAACCAGAAACATGGTAATGACACTGAATAGGTAATTAGTAACTATTAAACCAGTACACAAACTAGGGCGTAGTCAAGGTGCTCGCATCTGTCTAAGCCACCTGGAGGGATTTGGCTTCCTAACAAAGCGTCAAAGATGGTGATGCCTCTGTAAAAGCTTTTCTAAATCACTCAGACAGGCTATCAAAAGGTAAAACAAACCAGAATATCATGTTATATCCTATCACGGGAAAAATGTGAAGGAGAGAAATTTTACAGCTCTGCTGCCCCTTAAAAACACACCAGTAAAGCCACACACCCCAAAATATAACATAATTCGGTATGGATGGAGTTTCAAGGCAAACGGGCTTCGGGTCTTCTGATTTTTTCAAGCGCGAGGGATTGGAGATACCCTGTAGACTGCTCCAGTTTCAAGTGACATGGGAGGACTGGGTTGGGTGTCTTGTGGAATAGATAAAGCTTCGCTTTCTTGGGAAACAGCAGCCAGCCCAGCCCCAGAGTCACCACCTTTTTCACACTCCTTGCTACCAGTGGCTGCTGCAAGACCAAGAGCAGGAGTTCCACTTGATTCCTCCTCCTCAATGGCAACTCTCTCTGCTCCTCCCCTACTCAAACAGGGAAGGGGAAGAGGGAGAGTTGTTAAACCCTTGTGAACACGCTCAGCATTTACGTGACGTTAAAAACTATAACTGTCATATTCCAAGAGGATTAACAGAGTATTGGTGATTTCATAAACTTCACCATCACTCAAGTCTTGTACCAAACATTGCTGGAAATGCTTTCCCAGAAATGAGATCCTTCTGTGCTTTAAAGAAGCTTGGGGACAGAATATTGCTCAAAGAATAATAAGGAATCAAAGTATATTAATTATTTCAGTCAGATGAAAACAAACCCAGACAGACCTTAAAGCTTCAACCTTTCCCCTTTCTCTCTCCTTACACAAACCCAGAAGCCAGTTACAGATCACACAACCTGGATCTGAATCACAGGCACATCACTGAAGATTTTCCACCAGCATAACCCCTGCACTACACTAGAACAAGATCAAATAAACTGGCGAGTCAGGCCTTCCCAGTTTTAAGTAGGTCTCTAAATCCAAAGGATGCAAAAAATGAGTAGAGAGCTTTATGTGGATGTGGTGCAAGTGGAGGTCAGCCCGCCAGAAAACAGTGCTGTTTTCAAAGCCCAGCAGCAAGGCCAGCAAAACTGTAACACCAACACAAAGAGGTTCTTCAGATGCCAGCTGCCACTGGAAAAACAAACATCCAAAATGCCAACAGTAAGTTACTACCCGTATGGAAAGCTCAAAAGATTGAAGGGTACAACAATTTAAGCAGGTGAAGTCTCCAGAAATTTATACTTCAGTGACATATGAACGAACCCCTGCAGAGATCTGTGAAACAAAGTAGGACACGTTGGCCCATATAAACTTTTTAGCACTACTCTCTGCTGCACAGCACATTGAGAGTTTGTTTGCAACTCATTAGAAGCCAAGGGTTGTTCTAAAATTTACCTGAACAATCACAGCTTTGCTACAGATCAGCTACTGGTCTCTCACAAATTGTTTCATTTACTGGCCCTTATTTCAACATGGGGCAAGTAATTATTCCAAAGAGTATCTAATACAGATGGATCTGAAGAGACCAATCCATCCATTAACAGGTAGCACAGCAACACGCCTGCCCTTGTTCTTAAGCTACCACAGTCTATAGCAATAAGGTCATTTTCAGAGAGCAAAGTGAAATGCAGCAACACAGATATTAAAGACTAGCTCTAATATGCCTCAGCACTTCATGGAATCGTAGAATCGTTCTGGCTGGAAGAGACCTTAAAGATCATCAAGTCCAGCCTTATTCCCAGCCCTATCAGAACCACTAAACCGTGTCCCTAAGCACAACATCTCCCCAGCTCTTAAACACCTCCAGAGATGGTGACTCCACCACCTCCCTGGGCAGGCTGTTCCAATGCCTGACAATCCTTTCAGTAAAGAAATTCTTCCTAATCTTCAGCCTGAACCTCCCCTGGTTCAGCTTCAGGCCATTTCCTCTTGTTCTATCGCTTGTCACCAGGGAGAACAGACCAACTCCTGCCTCACTACAACTTCCCTTCGGGGAGTTGTACAGAGCAGTAAGGTCTCCCCTCAGCCTTCTCTTCTCAAGGCTAAACAGCCCCAGACCCTTCAGCCTTTCCTCATAAGAGACGTGCTCCAAACCCTTCACTGGCTTGGTAGCCACCTCTGTACCCTCTCCAGCACCTCTACTTCCTCTGGTAGAGAGGGGTCCAAAACTGGACACAGTATTTGGGGTGCAGCCTCACCAAAGCTGAGTACAGAGCTACAATCACCTCCCTGCTCCTGCTGATCCACACTGTTCCTGATCCAGGCCAGGATGCTGTTGGCCTTCTTGGCCACCAAGAGATACTCCTTCCATATACCAAGAGATATCTCCTTCTTGGCCACCACTTCCCAGAAATACTGAACACCTTCAAGTCTTCTCAAGGGCAGACAGAACTGAGAACATTAAACAACCCTGAAGAACTGAATATATGTACTTAAGACACCAAAGGTATCTGCTTATCAACTCAGAAAACCACCTACCACTTTTGATCCTTTCCAGTTGCATTCTCTAGCTGCTAAGTAAAGAAAAGGGCAAAAGTGGAGTTGATCCATCCTTACCTAGAGCTCTGCTGTTGTCTCTGTGAAACCCCACCAACATCCGTATCTCTAATCCATGTACAACATGGGTCACTCACTACGTGGAAATGCACTGGTCCAACTTTCCACCCAGGCTGAAGGAGGGCAACCGCCCCTGGCTGCCCACCTGCTTTACATTGAGTATCAGCTTCAGCTGGCAGAGCAAGAGAGCTCTCCCTGACCCTTGCCAGGGAGTGACAAGGACCGAGAGCTGGGAGGGAAGCTTAGAAAGAACAGCAGAAGTGGTGTCACTGAATGGTCTGGATACTGGGTTGTCTGAGGTAAAGATAAGAAGTTTTTGGTAGTAGTGTTGAAGCCTGTCCAGTGTGAGGTGTCTGCTCAAAGTAGGAATTCCACTTTTCATTTCAAGGAGCAATGGTTTTAAGTTGGGAAAGGAGAGGTTTAGACTGGATATTAGGAAAAAGTTCTTTAATCTGAAGGTGATAGATCAGTGGAATAGGTTGCCCAGAGAGGTGGTGGAGGCCCCATCCCTGGAGCCATTCAAGGTCAGGCTGGATGGGGCTCTGAGCAACCTGCCCTGGGTAGGGATGCCCCTGCTTGTGTAGGGAGGATGGACCAGATGACCTCTGGAGGTCCCTTCCAGCCAAAAACATGCTATGATTCTGTGATTCATTTGTCCTCCTTGCCTTGTCCTCCTGATCTCAACCCTCCCTACCATATAATGCCAAAGCTATGAAGGATTTAATGTATCATAAGAAGATGAAAGCGTGTGGCCAGAGCCACAACTGCTGTAACTCTACTGGGGTTGTGAAATTATTAGGGAATGTCTCCTACTCAGGTTTTGTGATAAAAATGAAGCATAGGTGACAGTAGAATTATTGTCCGGGGAAAAGCAGATGAGGCAGGTCTTAGATACTCTCAGGGGTGTATGCTGGAGGGAAAAAGCCTTTGCTAATTCAGAACTTAAACCAGATGAAAAATAGATGCAAATTTTTTCTCTTTTAAGTTATAAAGTTATCTTCTAAGTTAATAACATAAATCAACTTCTGATTTTCAAATAACAGTCCCCCCCTTGTATAGATTAGGCACTTAACACAATACATAGAAAAGAGGCAGAGCACTGTCAGTTTGACAAGAAAACGTCAGCAATGACGAAACTAAAAGCAGTAGCTACACCCAGCCTGTGTCGTACTCATCACAGGTATGCCTAATTCTATCAGAACAAACCGATGGCTTCTGGAGATCAGTCTGCATGAGGTACTACAATGCTGGATAAGCACTTAAGCTGCTTGAGGCACCAATTACAACATCTTAAGTTACCTATAATGGGTGGAGAGAGTTTTACAGAAATATCTTAGATCAGAATGTCAGAAAAAAAGGGACTCTCTGAACAATACAATTTCCAATTCCCTCTTCTTTATACAAGCTCCTTCTTCAGTCCAGCTGAGAGAAACACAAGCAAACCAGGTTTGGGTGTGCAGTAAGGTGAAAGGATAGTCTGGCTTGAGAAGCCAGCATACTGCTTTTATTCTGTGCCAAATCCTTAAGGGCTTCTTTAAAATTCATCAACAGACAATAAGCTACCAAAAAAAAAAAGGTGACATCAGTTCACACCGAATAATGCTATCTCCACGGAGTTATTTTTTCCTCGCTACCAAATATGTTATCATTCAAGATAACCACACAGCATTAACTGCACCATAATACCCCAGTAAGAAGCTAGTGGGCATTTGCTTCCCAGCCCACTCCTTTGGAGTCTTCCATTTGGGTTACAGAGCTTAATGAGCTACAAAGAGATATCATCAGTGCTAGGTGGAAAATCTCAAAGCCTTGGACTGCGGTCTAAATACTAACCTAGTATAAAGCAACTCTGCAGATTTCTGTGGGAAAGCATTGCTGTTGGAGGGAAGAAGGACTGTTAAAATCTTTTTTGGAGAGTCTGCTGAGGAGGCAGTGAGCAAAGTTTTGTTCCACTCTTCTAGCTTATAGAGCTCGGTGCTATTGACGGTAAAAGCAGGCTGAGGATCACTTTGATTTTGTTGTTAATTATGACAGGAACTAAAGATAAACAGGAGTATCATCAAGATCCCCTTTATCCCATCCAGAGTCCCCAGTTATGAAAAGGAATTTTCATAAGTGAGGCTCGCTTGATGTTAAAGTTTCAAAGATGCAGCTGAGTTTTTCTATGAGCGCATTAATTATTATAGTTCATAGGCAGATTTTCATCACAGCAAGTTTTAACTAAAGACATGCAGCGCTTTTCTGTTTGTTTGTTTTTACACCAGTAAATGACAAAAGAGTACAAAGTGGTTCTGACTACACAACCTAAGAAGCCAGTGGGCCAGACAGCTTAAGCCATTTTCCCAGGGTTGCAGCAGAACACCATCAGAGTCAGGATCAGCCCATGAGTCCTGTTCCTGTTTCCTGCCCTATCTGCAAGGTTTGCTGCCTACAATATTAATAAGAAATGCCAGCTAGAAAACACATTATCCTCTCTGGCAGACAGCAGCTGCACAGGGATCCTTCTCTAACCAGCTGCCATGTAAGCAGTAGGTCTACTCGAAACACTGTTGGTATTGCTTCCACTGGGCATTATACTTCTTTGACAGTTCAGACGTGTTTGGGGAACTATTATACTTGAATTCTGAGCACACTGACAGGTACAAAACGAGATGTGTCAAAAGGCTGTTGATATGTGAGGCTTGCAGGTATTTTCCAAAGTCACGGTCCCTGGGATCCCCTACAGCACAGTCTATATAAGACACCAAAGCTTCTGACAAGATGCACTGATTGAATGAAATGCCAGCAGCTAAGCTGTGTTACCCATTACAAACCTGTGAGAAAAATGAACTGTGATTCTTTTTTTCTCTAGCTGTGATCCTATTTTTCCCTAACTGTTTTCAGACTGGGGACTGATGCTGTCTGCTAGAAAAAGAAATCCATGCTAATTCAGGTAATAGTCAGAAACCCTCCTCATACATTAGGACTTTAAGAACTGGTTTTACATTATTTCCCATGCTCCAGAGACATGACACATGGAAAGCAAATGATATAGCATACACTAAGGACAACGTGCTTAGACAGTGACAAGTAACGTCATGAGGAAGCAAGCTCTCCTTCTTTTAATGTGGCTCTGAGTAAAGCCCGGGAGATTTTTCCCTCCTCTTCTTCAACAGGAAAATGTCATCTTACTTTCTGCTGCCCACACACTTAAGAAGTAGAATTATCAGGAGACGTCATTATTATGGGGAGGAATTTGGAGACTTAAGGCCCCTGTTGGTATTGCCTTATGGTGTGGGTACCAAAAATCATCCACTAGTGAATAGCTGTGCTCTGCCTTTCTCCTGCCCTCTCCGTTTGTAAGGTTCTTCCTACCCTTACTCATTTTCTGTCAGGCATTTTTTAAAGTGTCTATAATTTTCAAATTTGTCTTTCTTAATAAAGCTACTGAAGCTAAAATGGACATGCAGTCAGAGAAGTGTTTCTGTAAGGATGGTACATTCCCTCTGTGCATTTAGTCTTATCTATTTACATGGCTCCTCTGTCTTGTATATCATTAACAGAATGGTTAATTAGTGTCCGAGTCTGCAAGCACTGTGTAGCAATTTCTGTGACTGGTATTCTCTCTGATGTACCTTTACTACTGAAGGTTGCACAACCTTGATTCCAAGTAACCAGAGCAAGTTTGCAGAGCTGGTGGTTAAAGATCTTTTCTGTGAAAACTGTAATCCAAAATCAGCGTGGGGTGCTAACAGAGGGCCTTCTAAAAAGTGGATTTTTTAGAATAGAATCTGGATTACCACTTATTTACGACATGAAAAGGAACGCAGAGCAGCACCTATTCTGTAAGCTATTCCTATCTTCTTTAAAAGGTAACTGACTCGTGTCCTGGAAAATGTTCACAGACTGTAAAGTAGATGACAGTTAGAATTTATTAAAAATCAGAGCAGATGTGTGGTCAAGATGCAGGACTGCAGACTAGGTCTCGCTTGCTTTTCTGTGTCAACACAAAGAGTCCCACAGCTGTCTGGCCCATGATACAAATGCACGCTGTAGAGTAATGCAAAGCACAAAACTGCTCCTACCCACATCAGCAAGTGATTTATTGTTGAATGGAAGGGAACACAATCCAGGTCATATTGATGTTCCGTGAACAATGTGTTGACTCAAAGTAATGTTTCGTATTGGTTTCAGATGTCTTACCTTTCACCTCAATAATTTAAGATGAGGCATGAGTCAATGCAATCAACAAAAGACAGAAAAGAAAAGGGCAGTTGAATGTGGCATGTTGGCCAGAAATTATTTAGGGGGAGAGAAAGAAAGAAAGGAAATTGGTTGGCAAGGACAAGGAGATAGTAGCAAGAGTATGTTCCTGCTGACAGCAAGACAGATGAAAGTTAAGATCAAAAGAAGAGCAGGAGAAGGATCAGTGAGGCATGGAAGCAGAAAAGCAAGTGAAAAAGTGTGAGAAAAACAATACAGCCTTGTGATTCAAGCCAAGAGTGGGAGCCAAATGTGGCAAATAGATGCCAAAGGAACGTCCAGGTCAGCACAGAAGCAGTGCATCGGTGTGAAGCAGGAGCTGTACTGGGACTCAAGGAAACCTAGAGCCTGAAGTCCTAGCGGGGCAGTCAGACTCAGGGTCAGTAAAGATGGAAAGCATTAGATGGCAGAAAAGGCTGAGCAACAGAACAACCATCAGATACTGATAGTGTGGAGGTGGTAAAGGGTTTAGAGAAGAGGTAGTGAGTGTGCAGTGCTGATGGGAGCTCCCAAGGCTCTAGGGAAGCAAAGCTTCACTAAATTAGGGGTGAAGAGAAACTCCTACACGTAATGACAGAGGAGATCCTCACTGTTGATTGACCGAATGCAAAAGCAGAGCTGAAGGAATTCACAAGACCAATCAAAACAAAGGCAAAACATTGAAAGAAGACTAGTAATGTTTTGTTTAGAGAGACATAAGACAAGATACAGCCGCCTTCTTTTAAGCAAAGGCATTCTCTTTTCCTGGGACTGACAAACACCAAGGTAATAGCTGAACTAGACCCTGTCGTACGTCCGGTGCATCGTGTGAAGGGAATCTCTGCTACGACATTACTCCGCTCAGGATTAAACAGCAACATGAAACATCTGGTAGAATAAATTTACCTTCCCTATTGGTCTGGCTACTTATTGCGGGTTCCAGTGTTTAATAATAAAACATGACCAGAAGAACCAAGTACTTAACGGGTTGAACCACAATACCAATCACAGAATTATTTCACAAACACTTGGAAATTAATACAGGCATTTCCTCAAAGCAAGAAGTACATCCATAAACATGCAGGTGTCTACAATGGTGCTTTGCTTCTCTAACAGCTCCAAACAACAGCAAAGTTCAAAAATACACTTTTCTGGCACACAAACAAAAGTTCGTGTTTCAACACGTAGAATTCCAACTTTCAGAAAATGAATTTATGATGAATCTGAAAACACACGCACAAGATATGCATCTATATTAAATCATCTATACTGATATTGGAAAGATTTACCTCAGCAATTTAATGAAAATGCTAATTTAGATGGAATTTCCCCCAGATCAGTCAATAGGAATGAAAAATATCCAGCGTAGTAGTTCCTGTTCTCTCAGACTTCTGAGATCATTGCACCAAGGCAGCACCGAGGGGAATGGCTACTCTCTACATCAAATTAGGGGTTTTTCCACCTAATTTATGGCAGAGCATACTTTTGGCTTTATTCTTTTCGTCTCTTTCGGATTGGCTTCTAATTACATTACAAAACCATCCAAGCCCATGTAGGAACTGGTACCTTTGTCAGTTTGTTTACACAAATGCAGAAGTCCAGGACTGCCTCCTCCTCACTGATTAGGAAGAAGTAGAACATTAATGCCCTTAATCTAATTACCCTACCTAAGCAGCATGCAGAGCAGTAGGCAAACTAGCATGCTACCTAATTAAACAAGGTGGTTTAAAGTTACAGGCGGTCAGAAATGTTCCCAGTATTTCCTCAGCTCCAAAAGAAATGCTGCCTGATGATGGCACATTTCCAGCTGCCCTCGCTCCAATAAGGGAAGGCAAACCAGGCAGCAAGGGCGATAGCAGGGCAGGCAGGGTGGTGACTTCCCTGACACTCTGCACAGACCCTGCTGCTCAAACAAGAGCAGCAGAGCTGGTCCAGCGATGGTAACGGGGCCAGGCAAGAGTCCGCACTGTCAGAGAAGTCTGTCGCGGTGTGTTGGGTGCCAGGCCAGGCCAGGAAGCTAAGGCCATGAGTCGAAATGCAGCTGCTGAAGCAGCGGGCAGAGGTGGAAGGCTGGAGCACCAGGAGAGGCTTCTCTCAGCTCTTTCTCACCATTTAGTCACGTCCAGTGCTTTTGCACAACTTGACTGGTTCACGTCAGCCTGAAAAAAGGGTATATGGCTCTGCCACACCAGAGCTGGCTTCAAACACGGGCATCTAAACACTTGGGATGGTGAAAAGAGGTTGCAGAGATCGATGGTTACTGGGTGGTTAGAGCAACTGGAGCCTGTCATCATCCTGAGAGCATGCAACGGAATAACTACTCTTGGAAGATAACCCGAGGGACATGAGAACTTAGAAGGGCCATGCCCAACACTTTAAGAGTGGTACACCCAGTTCAGATAAATCTCTAAGAGACAAACAGCTAGAGGACAGAAACAGAAGAGAGAAAAATTTAAGATCCACTACGCTTTGTTTTTCTTCTGTGATAGACACAAAAATGAAAATACAATCACTACCCTGGATTTCATTTACACCGGGCCCCAAATACCAAACCCCTGCACTTGGAACGCTTAAATCCTGCACCCTGGTAACACAATCAAGAATAATGCCCCATCTCTGTACATAAAGAGCAGCTTGCACCATCTGTGCCCCTGAGAGAAGCCTTTTCTCCCTCAGGCACATCTTACTCCTTTGCTCATGGAGCAGCTTTCAAGACTGTAATTAGGCATTTAGTTTCATTAAAAATTTGTTTAGTGTTATCTTTCATAATTTCTAGAGGAATTAGGAAGTCATTAATGTCGCCCCAAGCAGGATTCAAATTACTGCATGTCAAGTTTTTCAGTTATTTTGCAAGCAGAATGCTGTCTTGGAGAGCTCTCAATGTCTTTCAGATGCTTACTGAACGCACTGAATATTGGCACAGTGCAATAAATTGTATTTTATCTTTTCTTCCATCATGGCAAGCTGCTAGTCTTCACTAACGCCAACTTCAGTGATAGCTGGGTGATAAAGTTATTTGAAATTGGACTGAGATGCACATAACATTCATATAAGGATTTTCCTGCTAGATCTTTGACATGATTGTAGCTTTCTCCCCAAATCAGACGTGTATTCCTCACCATATTGCCATAGAATCAACAGCTTCTGAAATAGACACATCTCTCACCTGTTCCAGTATAAAATGTTCTCTACTGGCATAGTTTATAAAACTGAGGAAAAATTATATTCTCTTCTCCCTTAAAATGCCTCATCTTGGCAGAACTATCTGGGATAGGGAACGTTAAACAGTGAATTATCCTCTAGTTCCACAAAAAGAGTGTTGGAGCAAAATGATATATGGTGTTTGACAAAAAGAGCATCAAATATCACAACAAACATCTGCGGAGAAGCTTCCAATTATTCTTTGTGTTAAACATTTCGATTGCTAAAAGGTATTTTAGGGATTTAATGATTTAGCCAGCCATCTACGGTAGGTTGGAGTTGAAGCAATTCTCTGCGGTTCCTTGCTTTAGAAAGGAAAAATAGTCTTCATAGTGGGAGAAATAAAAATATAGAAGAAGAAATTAATATGCAGAATTGTGAGGCTTAGGGAAAAAAAATACCTGAGTGAAAAGGAATAAGAAGGGAAGAGGTAAGGAGCATCAGAAGTTTGATGCTTTAGAACACATACACCCTCTCTTGATTTGCACTGAGAGCTATTACCACATTTTGTTTATTTAAAATATATTTGAAAATATCAACAGAAAGCAGGAGATACCAATATTTTTACTTATTTTTTTTATATATACTGCAGACTTAGTTACTGCTGCAGAAATTTAGTTACAAAAAGTAAGTAAAAATACATTTTTGATCTACCTAGGGGGGAAAAATGCTTCAGAGACTAGTTCTGCTTTTCCTCTAAATGCTTGCCCTGTTTTACCAATAATCTTTTCTGTGCTTAAAGTCCTTCTTTTCAGTTTTAAAATTAGTTCTAGCCAGTCCTATTACAAACGTGCTTTGGATGTTCCAGTTGAAATAAATAATCGTTGACCAAAATGAGCTCTAAAACTCCAGGACTATGAAGAAAGAATGCTTTCACTACCTGTAGATATATTAAATTGCAAAAAAGAGTTCCAAGGAAGGTATTCAGTGTACTTTATTCTAAATAAGGTAGAATTCAGTGCACTTTTATGTACTGCAATATGACCACACACTGGGTAGATATTGCATAAGATTTCCTAAGCCTATATAATGTTTCCAGGTCTTGATAGCCAGGATAATTGTATTATTCTGTTGGTTCCACCTGCTGCATGGCAAAAAATGTTGCTGGTTATTCCTAGAATACTTTAACTCTATCCAGTACTTACTTTAAGGTTAATATCCATTGCACAAAGTGCATTTGTATTGTTAAATGTATTGAACACGCTTTGCAAATATTCAAATAAAAGATAAAAAACTTCCTGAGCTTTATAACAGGGTTTGGGTATTTTCTAAAACATCTGCAGCAGATTATACACAGAAAGCCTCTCATCAGGAAACCCAGAAGAGGCCCTGTGGTGTTTCCACACCCAGTCAATTAAAGGATTACTATTATTAAAAAACCAAGTCTTTCTGTGGGACTACAGATTTAAGCGCATTATCTGAAATTGGTAGGGATCATCTTTGCTTGTAAAATGCCAGGAGGCTTAGTGACATCACATTTTGAGCCAGGCATCCTTGAGACCAACGCGATAAATCTGAGAGGCTTCTCCAATGAAACAAACCAGGTCTTACGCCAGTTTTTATTGGTGTAGAAATGTAGTTCCTGTATTTTAGCTTCTCTTTTGGCAGGACCAGTTATTAGAAAATCCCTTCAATTTTCTCATCAGTGACTCAGAACTTGTATCCAAACTGAAAAAATCTATCTCATTCGTTGTGTCTAAGACAATCTTTCCTAAAGAAAAGGATTCATTTTGTTTCAAAGCTGTGGATGTGCTATGTGTGCACAGCACAAAATACATCTTTTTTTCAGTTTTAGTTTTACATAGATCCAGTACTGATACTAATTAAATGCCAACAAAGTGTCCACTGGTTTTATATTATGGAATCCTTTAGGTGCTTTGGCAGAGAGAGGCCAACAGTTTGATAGAAAATAAATCAGGCATGTTAAGAATAGAACAAATGCTGTGTGTGTTACACAGTGGGTATTAAGGCCTGCATAGTTCTTATCCTTGCCCAGTTCTGTGATCACTGAGGACTGGAAAAAGGCAGAAAATGGGTGAATGTATTAGGGCAGACTTTTTTATAGAAAAAGAAGCCATAAAAGACAAAGAACAGAGATAGATGTGTATACATACTGCAGGTCCAGCCTCTGACCTTAGTGACGTTAACCTAATCCACACAAGCTCCTCTGGCTTCAGTTTGGCTACTGCCACTCATAGATTGGCCAACCACAAGCCAAAGCTGCTATGAAAGGTGGTGCAATTTCTGTGTACGGCCATCTCTGGATTAAGTGCTGGTTTAGGCCTCTCACAAACTGAATTTACCTAAGCAGTATTGTAAAAGGGAACAAATACAGTTGGTGTTTGGCCTTTAGCAGTCTACCATTCATTACTCCCTCACAAAGGTCAGAACTGAGGCTTTATACCCAAACCCAGCTTCAGCAAAACATCTAGGGGTGGAAATGCTTCAGAGACTAGTTCTGCAAGCTTTAGCTGAATGCATGAGTCTCCTACACTGCCTCCTAATTTCACTAACTTGAGTGGAGATGCTCTGCAAAGCTTGTCCTAAAGCTACTCCCATGGTCTCAAGAAGGTAAGAGAAACTCAAACCAAACCATTCTAAACCAAAGAGACACACTTTGGCCAATGAAATGAAGCTTCGAGTGCTATTCATGCAGCTTACCTCTCTCTCTGATAAACACGAACAGTAGCTGACAGGATCAAAAGTAGCCATGGTCTGGATGTGCCTTTATTTTGAAAAGAAAAAAAAAAAAGAGCAGATGGATGCAACAAAGTACTTAAGCAGCTTACTTTACAGTAATACGACATTTTTTCACTTGGCCAGCAAATACTGGATTAGTTATGAGTCTTGCCATGGCAGGTGGCACATGTAGTTTTGACTCTCATAGGAAACATATTTAACTATACCTAAAAACTTAAAATAGTCGACTGCAAAGGCTGGGCCATATTTAGAGACACCCTTGAAATAATGTTAGCACTAGAGATGTACAGAAATGTGATACATCTATGGGCTTAACATCATGAAAAAGTAGAATGACGTGATCAGAAGGGTGATGATTTTATCTAGAGAGATTAAATTCATATCTCAATGTTTATCAACATACTTCAGTTCCTCATAGACTACATCTTATCCTTCTGTATCCCATGACAGGGTCCTTCTACTCGTTCTTTTAGAGGCCTTTTATCTTATTTAGAGGATATATAACTCTACAGCAAGCCCTTGGGTACAGAAATACACCATATTAGTGTAAGCTAGGCAGTCAAAGAACTTTAGTAAAGCTTACTGAAGAGAAGGGGGTATAAGGCAAGTAAGAGGTGGGATTTAAAGTTCTTCAATCACACATACATCCTAATACCTTTAATTTTCCTGCTCACCTCCAGACAGAGAAGATCTAAACAACATTGCAGGAGAGTTACTGGTCCTGATCAGGCTGGATACAGCCACTCATGGAAAATGCACAGAGGCAAAGGTTTCTGTGTATTCACCACTCTTCGGGGGTTTAAACAGCATTCAAATAAGGTTTTGACCTTGAAGCATACTTTCTAGGTATTAGGTAGCTGGCTGTTGAATAAATTAGGCCTACAATGCAGAAGGTAGGTATCTTTGATAGATACTGTAATGAGAAGATTTCCTACCTCTAATAATAGGATAATTTTGGAAGTTCTTCACCTACAAAGCAAACTTTCGTTTACATTACTTATCAATCTGCACGGGCAAAGTTCAGCAGTTGAGAAAGCACTTCCAATACCATAATATTACCTTCATCTAATCTAGGCTAAGCTCTAAGCAAATGTCTCCGTTTTCCTTAGCAAACTCATTTGTGTAGCCAGAGCAACAAAGCAGGTCATGACAAAATACTGTTATACAAGCCTTGGCCAGGCCATGTGAAGCACTCTCAGCCCCGATCTACCTTGCTTCCTAATTAGTCCTCTATGAAGTTATGCATATGTAATCCGTTTTTTTTTTCTTGCTTAAAGAATTTGTTTAGCAGAACCTGAAAGCTTACCTGTAAAAAATGAACAAAACAGACTTGATCTGCCACTGTTGGTAGAAAATCAATCAAGACTGAGTTTCTCATTGGAAAGCAGATGTTGATTAAGCAATACAAAAGCTACCTCTGCTCCATCGCATGAAGCTCATTATCCCATGCTCACTAACATCACCTCTGGGACAAAACGAAGCTTAGTGCATACGGTCCCTGCTGGCTTTCAGAAATGAGGGAAGATGTGTCAGGGTAAGAAGTACAGTTCCTCACAATATTGCTTCAAGCATTTGCAGAAACGCGGTGGGTTGCAGTGTCACCCTTTAGAAAGAAAGAGTCTGCTTCCAACCTTGTGTTTAACTGACCTGCAAGCATTGTTCCCACTGTTTTTATCCAATTTGCTTGTATTCCTGGCAAAGAATCAATCTAAAATGATTTCTAACGTCTCTAATTCATCCCCTGAAAAGTATAGTACCCCCTTTATCTAAAAATTAGCTTACCATTAGATCTGTGGCAAAGTCCCTCACAGATGGTCTTTCTTTATCTTGTCAATGCCTTAACTGGATTTTGATTTTGCACTGATCAAGCTTAATAAAGGTCGATTTCTCAAGACACCCCTGTTGCATTTATTATATTGTAAAATGCTGTTTTCAATCCCGAATATTCTTTAAGGATTGTTTCTTTACATATGCTCAGTTTATGCCTGAACACTTTATAATGCAGCTTTGCACAGCCTCGCAGCCCAGTCAAAACTCTGCAGACTGTTCACAGTCTGCACGTTTAACAGTTACAGACTGGGAATGTTTACAGACAGCCTTTATCGCACCAGTTTTTATCGCCATGTTTTCCTTCCTTTCTACTTTTCATACAATCCTACACCAGTTCTTTGTCCAATAACTTATCTGCATATTCAAATTTCAGATGACTTCCCTATGGGCCTTTCCACGACTGAAAATTATCAGAAATCACCGACGTACAGTGTTGTTAGACACTTGCAAATTAAACCTATTAAAATTTGATGACTTCAATATTCTACTTCTTTTTCCCCTCTGTCACAGGAGTGATTAACCATGATATTCCAAACTTGGCTTCTACAATGAGCTTGTCCAGGCTAAACAGAAATCTCAACTAAATTGATTAAGAAAAGTTCAATACAATTCACGCTTCAAAATTAAATCCAAAGCGAAAGCGAAGATTTACCGTAGCAGGGAAATATTTGCTTGGCTTGTGCCATCATTGATTAGAAAGAGAAGTAAGTACTTGTGAAATTGGCATTCCCCTCTCTTGGAAATTTATTTACAGCAGTTCAATCCATAACTGTTTTGTGGTAGCTTACAGTACATTTGCTTCTAAGAAAAATACCGTTGTTTTCTGTAATAATGTAATCTCCTTCATGATCCCTAAGAGTCTTGGCCCCTGGCTTCCCTGCTCCCAGATTGGAATGAAGATAAGAAATCTTTCATAGCAATCTCAGACTACAAACCACTTCCTTCCAGAAGCTTCCTGAGTTATCACTTCCAAAGCTGTGTAACATACTAAATACTAATAGGATTAACTTGGTATCAACTGTAACATGAACTAATGAACATGTAATGAAGTAGTTCAAAGCCACTGTGATCCATAAGTAGATAACTGTAGATAGGTTTCCCTTCCACCACCTTTGGGTGATGCTCATCACCCAGATAATTAGCTCCTTAGAAAATGATGGGATTTCACAGGCAGCCTGGGAGAGGGACTTTAGATAATGATGAAATTAGCGAGTGATGTAAAACCACTACAAGCTGGTTGTACTTCTTTGGAAACACCATCAGTTTACTATCTTCATCATTAGACATCTCTAGATCCCTGTAAATAGGACCCAAAGTCTTGGTTTCGGAAGAGATTTAGGCATAATGCTTTGCTGCCAGGCTGCACCCTCAGCACGGTGCACAGGACCTGACTGTGCGTGGCTAACCTGGTCTCAAAAGGAATGGATAACATTCAGGGAATTTGGGTGTCTGCTGTTTTTAAGCTGTTGGTAAGCAGCAGTTTTGAGGATCTCAGAGGCATCTAATGTTAGCCTTAGGTATCTAAATAGCACTTATGCCATACTAACATGGATAAGGAAAAAGACCATAACCAGATCTGAAAAAAATTACTTGATATACTTAATGCTCACCAAAAAATACCCAATACATTTTTTACTATCAACTTACTGTCAGGTAAAGTACATTAAATGGACTGATAGGGATGAGATGTTCAGTTACACCCTTTTCCAGGTAAGCTTTAATACGAGTAATATCAGAATGGATAAGGGCTACTTAAGGCATAGGGCTGCAGTGTATTTAATGACTTTAGTATTGGCCAAAGTTAGTCCCAGAGCTTCATTCAATAGTAGCCAAGAAATCCCATGTGCTTTGTGAAGTATTGTGATGGGTTAGTACTATTATTATATAGCCAAACTGCAGTAGAATTTAGAGGTCCCAATTAGGAAGGAATGAAAGGACAATACCATGCATTAAATAGCATGGGGGAAATGTAAAGATACTTGTTGGAAACACTTAAAAGGCCAATAAAGGCTGGCTTGCAGGTGCCATACAGTCAGCAGTTCAGGTGTGTAAGAGATGGGAAGGTGGGGTCTGAAAACCTAGAGCAAATAATCCCACAATACCAGAGAGGGAACAATGGAACATCGAAATAACAAGAACAGATACTTTAAAAGATACAACGGTTGCAAGCCAGTATGGGTTGAGACTAGAATGAAGATGACTGGAGTTGTCAAGACATGAAATGATAAGGTCCTGGGTGGGAGTTCTGGCCAGGTGAATGGAGAACAAAGGCTGAATCAGACTGACACTGAGTAGGAAGAAGTAAATCTGCCATGTTAGCAATAAAGAAAAACCAGGCGGTGAAGTGAAGCCTAGCATGGAATAACATGTGTGATCGTGTACATACTGCCCTGATGGCATTTAAGGTAGCACCATGGTTCTCATGGTACTTGAAGCAAAGGCAGGCTGAGTAATGACGTGCTGGAAGCAGGCTGTTCAGCTGGTTCTGCACACAGAAGACAAACATCCCTAGGTCGCTCCTAAGAATGCACTTTGATGTCACAGTCCTGGCAGAAATGCAGTCTTCATATTTTTCTTTTCTTTCTTGAAGTGCTTCCTGAGTTGCTGATAAAAATACATTCAACGCTGTGCTGACAGGGCCTTCCAGCTCTGTAATGCAATATTCCCCTTCCAATTCTGACAAAGCCAGGACTTTAAAGTGTGTTTGATACCCATCTGATAAGTCTTTGTTCAGGAAAGGATATATAAAAGTTCTCTTGCTTTAGAACTCTTTTGCAACCAACTTGCCATGACTCTGGAATGAAAGAAAGTCCTTCTGACAAAATATTTAAGTGCAGTAGCCCTCAGAGGGGATCTTGTTTTCAAGATCCTCCACTCACTATTCACCAAAAGTATCAGATAAAAAAAAAAGAAGAAAAATGGTCTGGAGAAAACTGCACAGCAGTAAATAAAAACTTCTTTCTAGTGCTCGCACATGAGATTCCTGGCATGGCATGCATGAAATCTTTCCAAGCAATTTTAGGAGAAGGAAATAGTAAGTCTTGGGTTTTTTCCTTCAGCAAGTAGAGTTTCATATTCTAAGTAACTAAAAAAACTCAATCCTTAAAAAAAAAGAAAAGAAAAAAAATAGTAGAAAACCCCCTACATTTAATTTTCAAAAGTATATTCTATTTTTTTTCCTGACTAGCAAGTAGTGTGTAGTTTTAGAAGCACCTTAATTCTTGACCCATTCTTAAAATGACTCACTGTTGTCCAACCGATTAACTGTTTGATAAGAACATGTTAAAACTTGGAGGAATGAAAACCTTAATGTCAAAACCCAACTCATTCTAAAGGCTGTCTGGTCAGTAAAGGCTACACTGTTCTTTTGAGAGGAGGGAGCTTTGCCATTTTTCATCAATAAAACCATCACGGTTGGGGGGTATGTGAGGCTGAATGGATTAGGGTCAACTTCTCACCAGGTGCCTCTGTGTTAAGAAATGTGAAGGGAAGTCCATATTCTGTTGGCATCTTTACAGAATACAGCACCAAATTCAAGTTTCGAGATGATTTTCACACGAAATATCATTACAGAAACTAGGCAAAGATTAGACTGAGTAATGTGATAATGTGCTGGTGTTTGAAAGGTCGGTGGGGTAGATTTGGCAACCAGAAATACTGTTCATGAGAAATTAGAGGTTGTGAAATTTTAAAAAATAGGATGAGCCCCAAACTCTTATTCATCAGCTGGACAGTCAGCGGTGAGATAAACTTTTGAAGCAAAAAGCAGGCTGCAGCACATTAGGAGTCAAGAACTTGTGGGACAGTTGCACAATTCAGCCATCCAGTAAACAAGTGTGAGAAAATAAACCCAGAAAAAATGCATACATAAATCCACTGCAGCAGAAACTGACCGGGTCATTCACCTCATTCTGTTTAATTGTTGTCTTCCCGAATTAATAGCTCGATACTCTCCATATAGGAAAATGTCATGCACAAAAATGAAAGGAAAAAGGTGCAACTTAATTAAACTACTCGAGAATATTTTTACACCGATTTATCTGTTTGGTAAAAGAAATCTGAATTGTACTCGTTCCTCAAAACCTTGAACAAAAATAAACCTAACATTTCAATCTGCCAAACACTGCGACGGCAGGAATCGGGAAGTTGCAGCGTAAACCAGAGCCACTGCCAGGAGCTCCATCAATGAAATGCACTGGTGTTGTACTAGCAGACTAAGCTATTTTTTTGTCATTCTGAAACACAATAGAGTTAACATCGTGTTGAACACACAAAATCCCCAGTACTTCCATTGAACTGCTGAGAGCCGAGCTCCCAAGGACTGTAGCTGCCTCTGGCTGACAGGAACAAGTGTGTAAACTGAGAAGTGGCCCTGATACAATTCAGATACACTGTATGAGAACAGGCATTTAATTTAATCTGCAGACAATTACTGGTAAAGCTGCTTTGTGTGTTGGGTTTAATTCCTGGGCTGTGAAGTCATGAAATGGTGCTCAGCAGAGCAGAAAGGTGAACAGCATCCTGGCAAGTGAAAGCAAAGTGGCCATTTCACGTATGGCTCTATAAGCTGGCTAAAGCGGGGGGCCTGGGTCTCAAACAAAGAACGCTGCTTCACGGCCACATTCCCACCCAACTAACCAAAATCACAAGCTAGAAAGTAACTTGACACAAACAATGGTTAAGCCTCTGACTTGTGGCTTGAAGCAAATGTTTTGTCAGGCTCTATCTGTGGGACGTAATGAGTTGTTTGCCAGGGAATTTCTTGGCACAGCTGATAGCTAACACTTTGAAAACCAGCATCTATCTCTATTCGTTGGGAAAGGGGTTCCAAACCAGTTTATTGTCAGAAGCCATTAAATTAAGTATACAATTGATTGAAGAGAAAGAGTTGCTTGAAGGTATTGGGAATCCACTGGATACCTGCCGTTGCTGGGATGCTCACAAGGCAGTGACTTCTGAAAATAAAAAGATTATATGGTTAACATAACATATTGTTAATATAATATAATATATTCTTAAGTGTAATATAATGTATTCGTAATAAATTGTAAGATATGTGTACGTGTAAGTTTACTGAGACCACTCTAAGCCATGGGCTTGCATCAGGATGTGGTAGCACTGAGCCATGCCTGCTACCTGGAAAGGCCTGGAGAAACAGGGCCTCTTGATTGCAACAAGTACATTTGGAACTGAAGCACAAGTCCAGCAGTGCTTTAGTTTCAGGCTTGTGCGTGGATATAACCTGGGAACGTGCAAAACATAAGGCAAAAATTCCAAGGACATCAGTGACCAAAGGTTTGGGCAGGGAGTTTTGCCACCAGCGATGGCTGCAGATGCCATTCCCAGATGCGTGCTGCCCTCGTTTTTATGACTGTTAACTTGCTGAGACAAACTTCCCATAGAAGTCACATAAAAACCCACCAGTTCTGGTGAAGTAAGACCACACCAGAAGCTCCAGACCTGCAGCAGAGCCTACACTTGTCTTTAGAGTCATGTAGTCTAGAACTGAAGATATTGCACGGGCGTTCTGCTTGCTAAAGAGAAATCCAAGTGTGATGCCAGCGATACCCATGTGGAACAGGAAAAGTCAGTACCCACATTAGTAGCTGATCCAATATGTTCAAATGAAAAGGGGGAAAAAAGTTGGAAATACCAAAGGTAGCAAATCAAAGCAGAAAATAAGATATGAACAGATTTCAAGCAGAAGAAATATAAATAATGATTATAGCAAAAGCTAGATGACTTAATTATGATTCTTATTTTTAACTTGCTGTAAAAAAAAATTAAATCTTTCTATGGGAATATTTTAAAATAATTTCAAATAAGTATTTTTTTCAGTAAATATTACTCATCAGGAATACGTCTGCCGAAAGATCTGACTAATTCTCTAGTCCTGCCACTAAAGCACTCTATTTCATAGCAATACTACTGAGTTTTAGACTTAGCAATTCTGCTGCCTTTAGAAGGACTGCATCTGGTGGTAAAGTCAGATGGAAAGGCCAACTACAGCTCCTGATTTCACAAACCCAGTGAAGAAGCTGCTACTCCTATCCCTTGAGATCAAATCAGATATCAAAAAAGTGCAAGCATAGACCCTTCAGCATAAAGAAATTTCCTATAAAATGCTTCTATTCAGAAATTATTAAAAGCAATCAAAGATTTCCCTCCGATCATCAGGCTAGTAAGATGTGACCGTTCCCAAAGAGTTAAAAAAGAAATCACAGACTAAAAGGTCAAATATAAAATTTTCAATGCAAATTATACTTAATTCATCAAATCTTTAAAATAAAAACTATCAAAAAGCAAAGCAAGGTTATTCATTTTCAAACCACACTTGAATGAGTAAAACTGGAGACAAGGAAACATCTTCAGCAGCTTGGAATCCAGCTTCCTGGATATGATTACAAGAACACCAATGATTACCTTTCACTTTTTTAAACAGAGATGTTGATTGGAGTAAGGATGCTAGACTACACAGATAAAAAATTAATAATAAGAAATGAAGGGAATTATTTCTCTTTATAAAAACATTAAATTGAAGAAAGCTATTTCCTATTTATAGGCTAAATGGTTTATATATTATATAGTGTATATACTGTATAATTGTGCTCCAGTTTTCCTTTTCTTCAGAGCCTTCCACAGTATGCTCAATTATTACAGTAAATATGAACCGTGTGACTCACAGGGAATCACCTAAATTACTAAAAAATACAGTATAACTATTTGTAAGGTTTGGTGATCCCCAGTCAGACACTAACACAATATAATTCTATCATTTTACTCTTCATTTGAATGCCTGCACTTTCAGAGATTAAGAACTGCCTCATTAGGTTTATCTTCCAATACAGAGACGAACAACTTAAAGGCAGTTATATGAAGCTATTAATCCTTCAGATACTGGTAGGTGGGATTCTGTGAGCAATTCATTTCTCCACAATAAAGGCAGTGTGTATGTACACAGACACACAAGCCAGCGGGCAGTTTGTGTCAAAAAGAAAGAAAAGAAGTTAACCACTGTAATTTAACAGTACAAAAATTAAAGACCGCAAGGAAATGAGGGCAAAAGAATATTCAGCACTGGAGGAATTAATAAATAATGCTATAACACCTATTGCGGATCGATTTCAGCACTGCTACATGGTGTTGGAAAGAAAAGTAACTAAGCAGTATTCAGGTGGACAAAGGCCAAAGGAAGACATGCTGATAGTAAACAGCTAGTGTAAATACTGACCACAGAAACAACTAGATGAAAACCAAAAAGACTGAGCATCCGTCTGTTGCTTACAAAAAGAACAGTTCATGGCTTTAGAAATCGAAATCAACATTTCCTTTAGAGTTATTTAGATACTGTTCTAAACTGGGCACATCAACCAGATTGCAAAAGTCCTAAGTCACATCTTGCATAAGGCAACACTAACTTGGGAAGCAGAACATCTGATCTCAAGTGGACAGAAGGTGTGGCTCGGTAGAAATTGTGTGAGGTGATACTTCAGTAGGCAGAATTACAGATAGTCGTGAACAGAGGATGACAGAAAGTGATACTCTGAAGCACCTGAGGGTTTGCCAGTTTGTTTAAACTCCTAGAATTTTTTCATCCTTGCAACTCTTGCTGAGTTGGAAGCTGAACAGGGCGTCTTGCCTTTTAAAAGGCAAAGCAGAGTGGTGTCCACAAAATGTACGATGAAAATAATTTCCACTTCATGTCAAAAAGAAAAGATAAAATGTAAGACTTGCAGAAGCCAAGTATGAAGTTACACAGATTCCACAGCTTCAGAAATTCAACTCAAGGAAAAGGCAGCCAGCCAGAGAAAAAGCTCTTAGAGAAAACTTTTCTAGATACAGTAGTTACCTATTCTAGCTCTATATACAGAATAAACCAAATACGTTCTGTAGCCCCAAACTATTGTTTCTAGAAATAGCAGAGATATGCAAGTAGAAGTCTGATCTTTCTTGAACAGGCTAGAAGCTCTAAAATGGGGAGACACAAATCAGAGGGATCTCTAGCAGCAGCATCTCTCTTCTAATTGCTTTCAAGTTACAAGAACAGGGTTCTCTCACAGAAACACCCTCATCTTCCAACAGAAGAAAATAATCAACATTTTCATAGGACAAAGGATTAACCCAGATCCTGTCTACTGTTCACATCTTTAAATCAGCTCCTGAGAAGTTCCATCTCAAGCTCTTCCATCCCACTGATGGAATTTCAAGAAGAAAAATCCACTCTTATGACTTGTAGTAGGTTCAGTGCAGTACAGAGCAAAATCACCGTACTGTGAACAGACCCTGCAATTTCCACTCTCTCAATAAGCATTCCCAGGGTCAGTTAATTTGAAGAAGTGACTCAGAATTGACTAGGGCATTGATAAGAAGCTAGTAATGAAGTTTTTACTCTGGTGGAGAGAGCAATGGATTATACAATTGATTGTAGTACAAATCTTGGGAATCGTGAAGGAAGTGGGGTCCCAGCAAGCTAGTTTCTTTGAAGTTCATTAGGTTATATGGCAATTTATCTGACAGAGAAGGAGAACATGAGAGGAAATGCTTGAGGCAGTTCATAAGGCTTTAAAATTCCAAACAGGTAATACAAAATATGCCAGATTACAGGTGAAAGTAAGTTGAATAAACAACCATAATTGTTCAGGGCTTCAAACATTATTCATTCATTAACAATTTACATTAGAAGAACATCTTGGATCAGAGGCCATCAACAAAAAAAGATATTTACATAGGGATATTGTTACTTATGCTACTAAAATTATAGTCAGACTGGAGGAGGCAAATTAAAAAGCAGAGAGAAACTCTTATCTTGTGATTTTCTCACTATGGAACGAAGAACTGCTTCTGATGAAGCAGGATACAAATCATGACCAACTAGTCTGGAATAATGAGAATTTGTCACTGTCACCAAATCTTTGAGACGAAGACACGAGGTAAGAAAGCTAGTTATGGAAAAAGTACTTTCATCATTCTGTCCATTAAGGGCAGAAATTATCTTATTTCCCTGAAGAAGCCAAAGCTTCTGGGAAGTCACCAATTTCTCCAGCTTTACTGATGTTTTGCTTATCTCTGCTCACCTTCTTACTATCGTTCTGCTATCAACCACATCTGTCATGAAATACGATAGAGCAAGAACTATACAGTCACTTAAGAAGTTTGTGGCACCTCATATACAAGGAGCTACAGATTCTGAAAGCAGATGAATCTGAGCAGAAATCATTACTTTTGAACAATAGTTCTGTATGTAACACCTGATATGAAACCACCAGTTTTGTAACAAATCTGTGTACTGCTTCAGTATATTGATGACTTGCAAAATAAGCCATGGTTTCAGTGGAGGGGGAAAAAGGAAACCTTCACAATTGCCAGTCACTGTACGTTTTACTTTCTTCCATGCAAACACACGTCACAAACCCAGGAACTCTAGTGCTGAAAGCATTCAGTGAATGTGACTGAAATATAAGCATTCACTTTGGGGCTCTGATAATATTAATCCTAGCAATTATTTACTTCAAAAATAATGCACTTTGTGCCTAAACCTGTTAAGATCCTTGTAACGAATACACACACACACACACAAAAAGAAAATACCATCCTACGTCTGCAGAAGGAAAGGCTTAAAAAAACCAAACCCAGCCTTCATTCGCTAATATTTTCAGAGAATTTCAGCCTTAGCTTCAGCTGTTCATCTGAATCATCCAGCAAGTTTACACTGACAAGTAAAACTTCTGTTTATTTGCATTTCAAACGACTAAAAATTAACTCAAGATGCTATATTTATTTGGATCCTTCTATACAGATTTTAGTAGAGTGCTATTTTAGCCTTCAGAATAATAAGCAGTTTGCAGCTTTGACAGGTGAATTTGCCAAAGAACAGATGCAATAGCAGAAGCATTTTTAAAACCTTACCCGGATGCTTTTGCTAAAGTGATTTGAAGTGAAAATGAACACGGTCATAGGAATTGTCTGGTTTGGGTTGCCAAGATCACACAATGAGAACCAAAGGAGGATGCCCTTTCAAAATGGTTGGCTTGCAAATGCAGGAGGAGGAATTGCATCAGTTCACACTCAGTTCAGATCTTGTCCACCTTGCTATCAAAATATTACCCAATTATATGAGTTTATCATATGAATGTCAAGAGCAGAGGTCACACAACCCATAAAAGGTCTTTTGCTGCTAGAAGGGTGTAAGTCACAATGCTAGCAATACTTGTGTTGCTCACGAAAAGATGCAGCTTTAAGGAATTAAGGCAGTAATACAATTCCAAGGTAGTAGACGGCACAGCGATGCGGTCAAAATTTCTCATCCAGATTGCATAATACTGGTCCAAGGAGCTCAGACACAAGGATCTAATCTGCCTACGCTTTTAGAAGAGATTCTGGTAGACCAAACTTTCTTCCAGCTTGCTGAAGAAACAACTGTTAGGTTTAGACAGCCTCCATATGATCTCCAAAGCATGCTTCATACCAAAGATTACATTGCTGATCCACAGTTTTAAACAAATGCCAAATCACTCTCTCTTAGTTTAGACAGAGGCCAGTATTGACTATTTACAGTGCCTAAAATAGCACTTCTGCAACCTACCAGAATAATATTGGTATTATTTGCCTCCAAAAGATTGTTGGTTTTTTTTACTGTGAGTGATTGCAATATCTCCAGAATCCTTCTGCCTACTCTACCTCCAGACTACAAGACAATGACACCATTTTAGCCATTTCAGTTGGATACTGCTGATCTATTGATATATATGAAGCCAACTGTGTTACTCTGTAGATCTCAACAACTTGTTTAAGCACACTCTTGCTGTATTTTAAAAATAAGCAATCACCAAAAGGCTCAAAAGCAACACTTGCAGCTTTCTTATAAAGTAAGGTCTCCTACAGCAGAAGCTACTTACCATTAGCATGAGTAATTTTTATTGGAGCTTAAATCTTAGCATTCTTTGATTGTATGTTTCAGTCTAATTCCCATGAAGAAAAGCAGTAAGCTAGAAAGAACCTACAATAATAAAGAAAAAAAGCAGCAAACTGTGAATCTCACTGAGTCCCCTTTTGTCCTTCACCCACCAATTCCCCTCTGCCTCAAGACCCACTCTGTGACCGTCATCCCTTCCCTTTACTCAAGCTGCAAACTGGGAAGAAGCTCAGTCTTTGCTCTGAAAAAAAAAAGCCACTCTATCAACAGCCTGGTGTACCCAAAGCACACTGATTGATTTAAATTACTCCGAGTGAATGGCCTTTAAATTGAGTTCTCTACAGAAGGTAACAGCAACTGTTGCATTCCATTCTGGTTAAGTTTTCAAGACAAATACTGACTTTCATCTTCATTATAGCTGATGGGGCTAATGTTTTGCTGTATATTAAAAATAGGCACTTTGGTTTAAAGCCTTTCACTCTAAACCTGAAAAAGGCAAAACAATAACTGCTTTAGAAACCAGATGACAGTTAGAAGCCACAAAAAAAAAAAAAAGCAGCAAAAATAAATTAGATTTAGAGCAACATTTAATAGCAAATTGACAACTCTGCTTGAAGTGTATGCTGGATATTGCAGTTAAATGCTCTTCTAGCAGTGCTATTAAAAGCCAGGTAATATTTCCTTCAGAGATGTTCTTTGATAGCATAGCGGGAATGAAAGACCTATGTAGAAAAGACATACAAGTAGTATCTGAATATCTAAAGGATTGTTTTTAGGTGAACAATAAGCTACAATTATCACCAGATCTCTTTCACGGATCAGTTTTCTGCTTATTTTCATTTAACCACACAGCATAGTCCCAAGTGACTCCACTGAGGCAGTTCTGCCCCCTCCTGGTCTGCTCAACATCTGCAAGAGACACCACAAAGAGCAGGTAACTCAGAGCACAGCAGCAGCACAACAGCCAGGCTGCTGTTTCTTTGCAGGGGGGTTTTGTCTGGTTTATTTTTTCCATAGAATGACACAGAATCAGAGAGTGTCAGGGGCTGGAAGGGACCTCGAAAGATCAGCTAGTGTAAGCCCCCTGCCAGGGCAGGATCACCTAGATTAGGTCCCACAGGAACATGTTCAGGTGGGCTTTGGATGCCACAGGATCACAGAATGTCTTTGGTTGGAAGAGATCTTCGCGATCATCTAGTCCAACCTTCGGCCCAACACTGGAAGCTCATCACTAAACCATGTGCCTAAGCACCAGGTCCATGCACCATTGAAATGCCTCCAGGGCTGGTGACTCCACCACTGCCCTGGGCAGACCACTCCAACCCTTTAGTGAAGAAATGTTTCCTACTACCCAGCCTGCACCTCCCCTGGCACAGCATGCAACCATTCTTTCTGGCCCTGTCACGCGTCACCAGGGAGAAGAGGCTGATCCCCTCCTCGCTCCAGCCTCCTGTCAGGGAGTTGTAGAGAGTGAGGTCTCCCCTCAGCCTTCTCTTCTCCAGACTAAACAGCTCCAGGTCCCTCAGCTGCTCCTCACAGGACTTGTGCCCCAGGCCCTTCACCAGCCTCGCTGCCCTTTTCCAACCACGCTCCAGCCCTTCTCTGTCCCTCTATATAGCGAGGGGCCCAGAACTGAACGCAACGTTCAAGGTGTGGCCTCACCGCTGCTGAGTTCAGGGGGACGATCACCTCCCTATTCCTGCTGGCCACAGTGTT
>JANHFX010024178.1:11051-22600 GCA_027560015.1 Chloroceryle amazona | reverse complement strand
TGTCCATGTTTGGTGGGAGGGGACAAGGAGAGGGAGTTACGAGCCCCACGGTGTGGTGCCAGATGGGTCCCAGGGAGAGGGTCCTATCCCTTGGGACACATGGCGGAGATAGCTGGAGCTGGAGCAGGAGGAGCCTGCAAGGTCCCTACTGGACCTCTCCTGCTGCAGAGCTCCTCCTGCTTACACCTGATGGGTTCCCCACCACCACCCCAAGAAAAGGAAAACCAAAAAACAGGGAAAGGCAGAAACTTGCACTTGCCCTTTGAGCCCACTCGCTAAACCCTGCCGTCAGCAGAGCAGCCCAGCCCTTGGCGGCTCTCCCTCCCCAACCGCCTCCTGCTTAAAAATAGACTTGTTTACATGCTTCGAATGCAGGCGTGCGCTCCCGGCCCCAAGCCTCCTGCAACTTTCCATGCATCCAATGCTGGAGCTGTGGGCTTCCTGGGGTGCAGGCTGGGGGGCTGGGGAGAATGGGCACTGGGCTTTGAGGCAGGGTAGTAGCAGAGAGGTGCCTCCAGTGCTCTCCATCATGGCCAGAGCTCTCTTGACACTGGATTTCTCCCTTCTCTTTTGTTCTTTGTATTTTTCCCAGGTGTGTGAGTAAGGGGCTGCCATAGCTGCACTCAGTTTAGCGGAAAAGCCCCAGGTAAAGTGCCTCCCCTGGTCTGAGTCACCTGTCCAGCACCACCAGTGGTGTGCAGGCAAGCTGGAGTGTGAGGACTGGCTGCCCCTAGCCCCATCACCCTCCAAGGGTGACTACCTGGGTGGTGGTGGGTGCCAGAATCCCCTGAGGCAGACCTCCAATGGGGGTCCTGTGTAGCCATACCCCCTCCCCAGGGATGGGGAGGTGTGAAGCCAAGCAAGACTGTTTCTGAGAAGAGTGGCCAGGGTTAAGCCAGAGCCAGGGTAGGGGTCCCCCAGGGGGTGGAAATGGCCAGCTGGCTCCCAGCTCATGCCCTAACAAGATGAGCCACCATGGGATACCTTGGCCTCACCCCCCTGGAAATATCTGCCAGGAAAGGCTCAGGCCCATCCCTTGCCACCCAGACCTACTTTTGATGCCCTGTTTTGGGTACAACCCTGTGCACTGCTTCAGTGTTGTCTTGATGAGGCTGGCCCTGACAGTGTCAAGGTCTTTGGGGAATATGTTGAAGGGCACTGGGTGTCCCAAATGGGAATGACAAGCTAGGCGGTCAACATGGGAGCCCCATTTGCAGCACCACGGGGAGAGGCTCCCTCCAGAGCTGTCCCCAGATGTCCAGTGCTGCCCCCAAAGCCCCTGCTCTAGCCATGGCACTCCAGCTACTGGGGGGTGGAACACAAGCTCCTCACCAGTGCTCTGTACACGTCTCTCGTGAAAAGGGGATGGTGCCAGTGGGTGTTTTAAGCAAGCAAAGTCACAGAGAGACCCAGCAAAGGGAGGGATGGTTCAGCAGGGTCACACTGGCAGTCAGGTGCAGGTGTGGGTTCCCAGGGGATGTGCATCAGACACCATCATTCAGGGGGCTCAGCCACCCCATAATGTCCTGGGGTACCCAGAGAGCTCCTGTCAATGTGAGGGACCCAACCCCGACAGGGATGTACCTCAGGGGAGAAAGCAGCAAGTGGTCCCAGGGGTCCTCAGAGTGTTGTGACAGGGAGAGCAAAAGGTCCCCTACCTTTGGCCTCCTCATCTGCCACCTTCCTCTTCCTCCTCCGTTTCCCTGCCTTGCACGCCAGGAAGCCCCAGAGGGCAGCCAGAGCAAGGATGATCCCCACCACCACTGGGACCCCGAAGATAAGGACGGTGTTGGGAAGGTCCTCCGAGGGAAGGGTGGGCACCGGGGTAGAGATGGATGCTGCACTGGCAGGTTCTGCTGTGGGATGAGATGCCGACAGTGTCAGGAGAGGAAGAGCTGGGTGAGGGAAGGAGGGGCAGCAGTGTTACTCACCTGTCCATCCAGCCCCAGGGTTGCATTGACAGCAAAGGAGAGCAGCTCTTCACCGCTATCCACCCACCACCCGCAACAAACCATTACCTTCCTGATGGGACCCTCATCCCACCCACTGCCATTCCTGGCTGGTGGGAGGTGAGGGTTCCCTGCTTTTCCCACAGTCACCCATGGGGTGGGCTGTGACCCTTGCACTCAGCTGGATCACTCCTACTCTCCCTGGACCACATTCTTCTCACTGAAACTGGCTGCCTTTTTTATCTCTCCTCCTTTCCCTCCCTCACATGAAGGCAACACTTCATGCTCCATTGCTACCTCCATCACCATCCACAGGAGAAGGTTCCCAGCCCCCTTGGCCCACAGCCGCCCAGCCCCAGGAAGTTTAGTTCCGACTACCTTCATCCACTTACTCGTGTTGTTCTTGAACAAGTCAGTGCACTTGACACAGGACCTGGTCAGAAGGTCAAAGCACTGGGAGTAGAGGCAGGAGGAGGGAGCAGCAGCTTTTCCTGACGAGGACATGGTGGAGTGGGACTGAGACTCTGGGTCCTGCATGATGCAGGGGCTGCCTGAGTATGAAATCACAGTTCCCTGGGGCCCGTGGCAGAGGGAGAGTCTGTTCAAGCTGCAGTCATCTCCCTTGGGGCTCAAGATCTCGGCGCTTGCCCTGGGGCGGATCTTCAGGGAGGAGGAGAATGAACGCCCAACCCCTACCCCTGCCTGCCTGTGCAACACGCCCTACCCTTCTTCTCCAAAATATGAGTCCAAAGTCCCTGCAGCCCCTGGCGTGCCCCTGTCATGCCCCATCCCCTTCCCAGCAGCACAGCACCCCAGCCTGATCAGAAGGTGTCACCTTCTCGGTCCTCACCCTTCCCCAACCCACTTGTTTGCAATATCACCCGCAGCTCAGGCATGTCCTCCAGCCCACACCCTCCATCATCAGACAGCAAAAAGCACCCACAGTATCCTCCAGTGCCTACATGAGGCTTTCCAGTGCCCAGATCTCTACAAGATCCCATCTCAGGGCCACAGATCTGTCTTCAATGGAAAATGCAGAAAAGCAGAAAAGAGTGGAGGGGCACCAAGGTTTCCCCTTTTATAATCTCCCACTGCCCCCAGGACACAGCCTGGTGGTGATTACTGCATAGGCAGGCCAGCTGGTGCGTTCTCCATTCCTACTCCTGATGGTGCTCTCCATCACCTTGCTCTCTTCATCCCCTCCATCACAGACCTACACACATGGAAATAACCCTCCTAGCCCCTTGGCACCATGTGTCATTCTGTGGGGTTCAGATCTGGCTTAGCTCAGTATCTGCCCAGGGCATGGGCAAAGCAGGTCACACCAAGCAAGTCCCGATCCCCATACCCTTGGAAGGCACTAAATAAAGCCTTAATGATCTTAGGTGTTCCTGATAATGATCAGGAGAAACCTTCTGTTGACAGCACCCATACTTCAAAGCCCAGTGCTTGAGATCCAAAGTGGATAATCGATGGACTTCAGTGCTGCAGATTGCTCTTCTCTGTCCTTACAAAAGTCACATCCCCTTTTCCTTCACCCTGCGGGAAAGAAAGGGACCAGTCACAATTGCTGGCTTGCTCTCAGCTGAAGGAAGCAGCACAGGAGACCTGACCTTGCCAGGATAGCCCTAATGGGTCTCTGCTGGTGATATTCTATCCTTGCAGCAACTCTGGCCTCTGAGAAGTTTCTAGCATCATCTCTGCCACTTGCTGTCCTGGACCAAGGCTGGAAAGGGAGAAGGGAAGAAGCAAAAGGACATTCTGGTTTGAGGTAACAGAATACCAGGTGTCCCCACCAAGCTCCCCTGAGACAGGCCAGAGGACTTGGTTTCTCTCCAATGGCTTTTGGGCAAGATGAGCCCATACATAGTCTCTGCACCTCACCCCCTGAAGTCCTGGGTGGGACACAGTCACCAGCTCCCCACGCAAGGTCGCAGCTCAAGCACAGCTCTCCAGTACCCTGAGCCCCACAGGGCAGGAGCTGACCTACAGTGAGGCCCTCCCAGCACCCCAGCTGCATCGCCCTCCCTACTGGCAGCACCACCAAAGGGTGGCTTGCATCAGGGCACCGCTGAAGCAGACCCAGCAACTTCTCAGCCCTCCTTGCTGGGCACCACAGGGCTCTGGGAGAGTGAAAGTCCCAACCAAAACCGGTCACTGCCTGCTGGTTCCACGCCTGCTGTGATTTCACTTCCCTTTCCAGCCGGCGTGCCCAGCCACTCACTCCCTCGCCTCTCGCACACATGCACATGTGCCTAGCTGCTGGGGAGTGCGCTGCTTGGCTGCACTGTGCCGACAGCAATGGCGTGCCAAGCCTGGAGGGCTGCAAGCTTCTCCAAGGGGCTGCAAGAGCCCAGCCGCCATTCCTGTGCCTCTGACTCTGTTATTCCCCCTCTATATCAGTCAAACTCCCTGAGCAAGCAGGGGCATGCCAAGCACTTCCCTCTCTCACCACAGCGCAGAGCTACGAGGCCATGATAGGCAGGGTCTCAATGCTTGCACTAAATAGGCTGCACTTGCCCCTGTGCAGGTACCTGCTGAGGGAGGACCTCTCTTCATATCCCATCTCACTTGGCTCCCTGCCTCTCGTACACCTTAGGTGAGTGGGGCTGTGGTGCAGGCACAGGAGCAGGAATGTGCATCCAGTGGTAAGGTGCACTGGGAGCATCTCTGGGGGGGTCAGAAAGTCACAGCAGGGAGGAGTGAGGGGTCAGGAGAAAAGCTCAGGCTCATTCCAGGCCACATCTGGGCTCCACAGCAGAGAGCCCTGGGGAGAAGAGGGCACCCAGAGAATACTCTGCTGTCCCTGGCAGGCAGCTTGCAGAAGTGCCAGGGTAGGCACTAGGGAGCAGATAACATCTTTTCTCATGGGCTGGAGCCATGCATGGAAGCAGAAGACCCCCACCAAACAGCCAGTGCTCTGTCAGCATGCCCACCCCTGAAACACCTCCTGCTCCAAAGGCTTTGCTCTTCCTCTTGCCCTGGGGTGTTTTCACCTGTTGGTCCCCTTTTCCCAAAGAAGGATGCTCCTCCACCATCCCCCTCTTGACCCCCTTCCTAAAATCCTGCCACTGTGCTTTCCATGCATCAGTTGTCTCTTGGTGACCCCCAGACCCTATTGCCACAGGTCATTCTGCCATCCTGCCCCTCACCCTCCCCTCTCCCCTTCCTGCTTGGCTTAATGCAGGGTGGGGGAAATGGGTCCTGGCATCTGCTGTACCACACTTACATATTTACTCTACGACCCCTCCAGTCAAATACACGCACCAGGGAAATCCCAAACTGAGGTACCCACATGTTGCTTTTTATACAGTGGATGAGATTTACCATAGAGCTCAGGAGCTGACGACTTCTGTTTCAGTACCTGGAGTGAAAACCTGGAGCTGTGCATGCATGGTGGGGAGCCTGGGGATAGCAGCTGTGACGTCCTCCTGTGAATAAAGTGCTCCCAGGTCCTGTTACATAGAAGGATGTTGCAGCCACATTGCCGTGATTGGTCTTACCCTATTTCCTCCCATTTGCTAAGACCTCTTCAACCCCCTCTACAGCTCTTTCATGCTCCCTTCCCAGCCCGTCTGCTTCTTCCTGCGCCAAGAAAACGATGTTTGAATTCACACATGATAATGCTTACTCATGGAGAAAATCACCACTGACTTCCCCAGTGGCACTCACACGTGTGCCTGCTCAGCAGCATGGCTCATTCTGCCTGGCAAGCTCTGGGCATCAGTCGTCCCCATCTTTGCCTCCCTTGCCCTTCATAATGGCTGTTGATCATTTCTGGAGCTGCAAAAGTTAAAGCTTTGTGAATAGTTCAAACTGTTGCATCTAAAAGATTAATATGCCCAATAATAGCATAAATGCATAATTAAAGAGCAGAAAAAATTACTCACTGAATAAGGAAATGTGCTTATCTCCTCTGCAGAGAAAGGAAAGCCCCATGAGCCTGGGCCTCTGGCTAAAATAAGTGCTTTTATTAAACAAATAAACCAGTAAAGGTATCAAATGAGCTGTTTAAAAATGATGCCTTAATGCTGGAGTTGGAGAGCTCAATTGCCAGTGTGGTCCAAACCCGCACTGGGAGGGCTGGCTTCAGCCAGGGTTGGCTGCTGGGATGCCTATGGTGGATGGGGCAGCAGTGTTGACCCGGGAGCACGTAGGGACAGCAGTGTCCTGTGAGTGCTCATGCACACATGAGCGACTGGACTTGGGTAAGCAGTTCCTCTTGTGTCAGGGGCGGGTGAAATGACTCACACACACACTTGCAGAATTGCCTGTAGCAGAAAATATCCACCGAAAGTTCACCTTGTGCTTGTGCACACCGGAAACCCAAAGCCTTGTTGATCAGAGAAGCTGTGAGGTGTTTATCAAGCAGATCCAGTTGCCTTGGGACAAACCTCTGACATGAAGCACCCAATGCCCCTGAAATGCCTCAGCACAGCTTGACATCTGCCCTGCATCCAGATAGTACAGCTGGAAGGCTCTAGCTGGAGCTAATCCCCAAATTATGTTTGGAACCTCACTCTTGCACCCCTTGCCAACACCCCTGCACTGACTGGTAGGAAGCATCCCCTTCTGCAACATTCCCATGTGGCTCTTCAGAGCTTGTTATTTCAGGGCTCTGGCACAACCTCCTCCTCATGATCCACTGAGATGTCCCAGCACAGCCCAGCCTCCACTTTGCTCTGCCTTCTTAAAGCCATCCAGGCTTAGGGATAAAACTTAGTAAGATTTTAGGAATAAAGTGGGAAATTGAAGGCTTCAAGAGATTTACTCTGATCCCCAAACCATGCTGTAGATACTCTGTTTCTTACCAAGGGTTTTTGTGGCACTGCACTGGAAGTTTGATGTGCAGCAGTGCCCCAGTGGCATGAGCTCTGCTGAACATCAGTTGTGGCCCTCCTCCTTGTTTACATGTCCCTGGAGCTGTACTTGTCCATGAGGCTAAGGAAAAACAAGCAGGTATCTTTGGCTCCCTCTGCAAGGGGACTTGGACTCCTCCAGGGGTGATGCTGAGCACCCAAATTAGATTTCTACAGTGGGCTGCTCTTTGAAGGCCCTTCCAGGGTTACAGAGTAGTGGGTTGGTACTGCCTGGGCTCAATCTCCCTCTGCCCATTCCCCCTCCCTGATCCATAAAGCCCAAGAGGGATGCAGCAGCATGACGGATACAGGGGAAACCCCCATCCTGCCCTGGGGAGCTGAACCTTTGACCTCCCCTGCCAAGAGCAGGTGGCAGAAGGGAGCAAGGGGTGTTTCCAGTTGGTGTGCTGGCTACTCTTGCCACTCTGCACAGCACAGTGATACTCTCTTAGCAAGGCCTGTTTCCAGCTGGTGTGCTGTCTACTCTTGCCACTCTACAGAGTGCAGTGATACTTTCTTAGTAAGGCCTGGTACCCTGGACGCTGCCCAGGCTCTCACAAGCCCTGCCATGTCATGAGCAACACACCATTAGCTGAACCCAGCTCTTCTGCCTGGGTATCTCCACAAGCAAATCCTTCTGTCTGCTCTGCCTGCAGCAGGAATGCTGCTGCCATCCTCATCCTGAGGATGGGTGGGAACTCACCCCATCCCCCATGTGTGACTGAAGCTTCACCTGTGGCTGGCTTATAGGGAGCGCTCGCGTGCTCTGTCAGGGCTTGGCAGCACCTCCAACACTGAAACAGAAACCAGTGGCTGAGGGTGATGTGCTGCCACACTACAAACCTCTGAGCAGGTGGGTTTTGGTGGGTATGTTGGGGCAGAAAGCCCCCTGACACACTAGGCTGAGCGCAGAAACCTCCCTGGCACTTGCCATGGGGAGCCTCACCACTGCGCTCTCAGGGCACAAATCTCCAGTAGATGACTCCAGAGCCAAAGTCAAAGGCCACTGAAGGTGAGGGACTGTGTCCTGCTGAGCCCCTGCCCTTTGCAGCTTGCTTCAGCAGCAGGGGACAGGAAACCACTTGGGTCAGCCTAGAAGTGGAAACTAAACTAAGCAGCCCCAATTGCATTTTGCATAGTGCTTCATTATAACGAACTGCTCACAGGAAAGCTGCGGCTCCAGCTCACACACAGGGTTTGAACAAAAAGGCAACGTAAGAAAACACAAAGCAAGCAATCCAATGCAGAAGAAACCATGTTTTTCCTGATTGCACTGACATGTTGCAATTTATTGTGCTGCCTGCTGTACAACCACCCCTCTTCCCTATACACAAATAACACCCTAGTGCCCTGCATGGACTGCAGCCCAGCCTCAGCACGGCCACTCCACAGACACCCTCCTCAGCACTAGCCACAGCAGCCATCCTAAAGGAGATGCTCAAAACCAGCAGTATGCATGGATAACTTAAAGTACAGCTCAAACAGGGAACAGAACAAACCACCATGCCACCACCCCTGCCCTAAACTCCTGTACAACCTGCAGAGTGCAACAGCTTAAAGCACAAGTAAAGATACAGGAGCCTGTGTGGTTTCCAGTACCAATCAGTGCCCCAGAAACTGGTCCCCAAGCTGGTTTTTTTGTGGCTGTCCTGTAGCCTCCCACTACCCTGGACACAGGTGGTAGGTGCAAGGCCAGTCTTCCTCACCCCCATTACCAGGAGCTCCAACTTTTCCATTTGTGACCACTGGACAACGCCCCGTGAGTGGGTGAGACAAGGGAGTACTTCAGGTTGCTTGGCCATTCAAATGCTAAACTTAAGCTGGACTCAGCACCATAGCATTGAGAGGGACTGCAATGCTGCAAGAGGAATGAGGGGCACATGTTTGGACATCAGTGAAGCCCCAGTCTGGGATGAAAAGCAAGGAAGCACATTTCCACTGAGCTGAAGTGGCCCCATGGCCAGTCTGCTGCCTCTGGCAGTGAACTTGTCACTGCCATGCTGTCAGATGGAAGGCTCCAGCTGATAACTTCCCCTCTCCTTCCTAAGCACCTCTGTGCCAACAGTGTTTGATTAGAATGTGGTGGCATTGCCACACTTACCAGTCCCTCTGCACCATTCTTCAACATCTTAAAGCCCTTTCTGGTACTGATCTGATTATTTAATTTGCATGGGCTTAAATGCAGAATAATGTTATGAATGTCACAGGCCACATTAAGGATGTAAGAGAGAGCTGACAGGCATCCTTGGCCCATACCTCACGTCCTCTCCTGGCTGGTGTGATGCCTCAGCTGTCCTGCCAAGCCCAGAGAAGCAACAGGGGAGGAATTAATTGGTTGGGGAAGGAAGAGGAAGGAAGGATGAGGGGCTGCTGCAGATGCAGAGCTGGAGAGGTGAAGGACCACCAACAGCCCTGCGCTATGCTCACACACATACCCTTTCCTCTGAGGCATCGATTCCCTTTCAAAGGGACAGTCCTCCCCACAGCTTGCAGGAGCTCCCTCTGTAACAGCCCCACTGACTTCTGAACCTTCAGGGCCTCAAAGGCTCTGTCTGGAAGAAGGATGAATTGCACCAGCACAGGCTGCCACAGGATGGGAGATGGTGTGGAGGGTGAACAGTACTGCCAAGGCAGATGGACATAATCTCCCCTCTAAGATCCCTTTCCTGTCTAAGCGAGAGCACATACAGAGAAGTCCTGCCCTCTGCCACAGTCCATTGGCAAGGCTGCCCAGCCCCCCTTCCCTCCAGTGAAGGCCTCCCAGCCAGCACAGATCCCTGGCTCACACATGCCTTGCCCTTCCACGCTGTGCCCACAGCACTGTGGAGGGGGCTGCACCACCAAAGGATGCAGGCAGGCTTCTGAGGCACTGTGCAGCAACACAGCATCTCCCATCACACAACCTAAAAATGTACATTAGAGGCTGAGGACAGATACAGCTTTATACTCCCTAATAATCCTGTCTCTAAGCTAGATAACTAGGACTGTAAAACCCTGGTGATAATCACAACTACCATGCCTGCAAGCTCGCCTCCAGACCATTCATTTGGCTTGATGATGCTTTAAAGAGACATCTAATGAGGATAAGCTGATTCAAATCCCCTCTGCTTTTGGGCAATAGAGCAATTCGGTCCCCTTCAAACTCCTTCCTTCATGACTGTCTTTATTTTCCCTTCTCATCTGAATCACTCTGGTGTTTCCTTTGCTTTTTGCATTACTATTTTGATTCTTTGATATGACCACTATAATAAAGATTCATTCTCTTTAGTACCTAATTAGCATGAAATCAGACTCACTTTTTACTCCTAGCATCATAACAGGATGCTGGCCTATGCTTCAGCTCTCACTTTGTGTGCAGGGAACGTTGCAGCCTGCTTTAAAAATTCCCTCATTACCCGATTCAATCAGAACCACTTATGGGAGATACACACACATTTCAGGCTTGGCAAAAAGAGTCAAGCTTTGGGAAGCAGGGAAGGTCTCAATCACACTCAGCTTTTGGCACAGAGCAGATGGTGAACATACCAACTATATAATTTATAGGACACCATCACTATGTATTAGTCCCATGCAGTGGCTGAGTTCAGGCAAACTGCAGCTCATTCACACGCAGAGGGGACCCGCGCAGGTGATGCTCCACGTGCAACCTGGGCAAGAGGGAAGAAACAGGTTTTGGAGAACGCACACACTTCACATTTCATCTCCTTCATAACACAGAGCAGAAGATCTGGTGCAGCAGACCTTGCCCCGAAGGGGATTTCTCTTCCCCACAGGCTGGGCAAACACTTTGCAGCCCACAAACTTGTGCTCAAACTAGGTCAGTATTATGCAACATCTGTGCACAAGCAACTTGCCTTCCCTTCCCCAGGAGCAGCTCATGCAATGGCACAGTGGATGCCAGGGCAGCCCAAGGCCGGGTCTTGGGCTTTGTTTGTACTTTTTGAGGGCTGCTGCACAGGCTCAGCCAGCTTGCTGAGTGTGCAGCTCACCAGAAAGCATGAGGCCCAAGGGGAACATCCACCATCAGCGCAGCTTTACTTCCACTGTGCCTAAGCCACTGCTCCTGCCTTTCACCTGGACACACACCCACCATTCACCACAGCCAAGCAGGGATGCCAGGGAGGCATAAGACCTGTAGGTCAGAAAAGGAGGGAGAGTGCCTCAGAATGGGCAAGCTGAGTTACAACATGATGGAAGAAATCAAAAGGGAACACCAGGTAATAAAAAAAAAAAACTTTCTGCAGAGCAAGGTGAGGACAACTCCAGCTTTGCCTCTTAGGTAGCAGAGCTTTCAGCCCTCCACATAGCTAAACAGCCCTGGAGACAAATGTGCAAGACCAAGACTTTACTGGTGCCTGATGTGTGGGCAGAGGGTGACATTGCACTAGCTCAAGGCTTCCCCAGCTCCATTGCCTTTGATCTTCTGCTGCTCGGTGTAACAGCACAAGGCACTAAGTCACCCCTCAGTCCCATGGCAGAATGAGGATTAATTAGTTGATGCTGGCACATTGCTTTGAAGAGAGGTGCTCCGCTGCAGTACAAGCCACAGGTTATTACGTACTAAGCTGAGTCAAATGCAGCCCTGGATTCACATCTATCATCTCTGTAAGAGCAAGAAAATGAAACACCACCGGCGGGGGGGGGGGGGGGGGGGCATGAATTTCACAAAGGGGGCTAGCCCCATCCCTGTGTTAACCACCCAGAGGGGGCCACCACGAGGGTCCGGCGGGGTTGTTAAACA
>JANHFX010024178.1:0-10951 GCA_027560015.1 Chloroceryle amazona | reverse complement strand
ATAGGCCGGCGGGGGCGGGTGGCGCCGCGTCGGGGGCCATGACTGTTCACAATGGTGCTATGCCAATGCCATTGTTAAACCTACAAGAGTGGCCAGCACAGAGGTTCAGGAGAGATTTGAAACAACTGGTGGAGACAGTAATAGTGCCTCAGGGACTGACGACCCTTAGAAAACACCCAAGGGCTTTTGCCAACCTGAGCACTCCAATGACATAGCCAGGGGGAGTGGGAGCAAGGCAAACCCAGCCACAGTATGGCACTGTCACCCTGTCATTGCAGGGTGGGCACAGCAGGACCAGAGTGCTTCCATGGGAAAATACTCCATGCTGATAGAAAATAAGGGAAACCTCCTTTGTGTGTTTAGCACTAGCTGGGCCTTTAGGTCTTTCCAAGTGCTCACCCGTGTGCCCCTGCCTCCCTCCTGCACATAGACCGCTCTAAAGCACAGGTGCTTCCATTGGCCCTGGCACAACTTGCAGTGTGGAGAGGGTGGCAGGATTCAGAGGCCAGCCAAGCCCCTGCACACCAGGACCAGGTTTCCCAAGGGGAGGCGGCTTCTCTCTGTTTTTGTCTTCACCCTACCTCAGTGCTCCTTCCCGTGACGCTCAGGGCCCCCAGGGCTCTTGCACCCAGCCCGCAGCTGCACCTGGGCTGGCAGTGGGGAGGCAGCCTGCATGTATGTAAAGCATGGGCTCCGTCACACACCGCTGACTTCCCCCAGCAAAGGAGGCAGTGGGGCAGAGGGGACAGGCACAGCCTCTTTTCTGGCTCCTTACAGAGCGCTCTGCCACACTGTGAGCTTGAGGCAGATGAGGGATGTCAGCACTGCAGCACGTGTCAGCTCCCACAGAAGGAGCCTGTGGCAAGGAAATGTGGCCCAGCATGGGCCGGAAGCCTGCGCTACTCAGCTGCCAAGGAGTCAGAGCGAGTCACATCACTCCGAGTCCCCTGTACCCAACCTCTCTTACATTCCGGTTCTTCACAGCCAAGACAGCCCCTCCTGCACACAGCCGACCCGGGGGGATGCCGCCCTGCCTAGCATTGCCATGCCATATTAATATTTAACAGTGAGGAAGAGATCCAGAGACTGATTTCTCCCACTGGCCAATTCAAGGATAATTGAACTGTGGGGGGAATTTGAGCATTTCAGGGAGTGGTTTTGTTCCAGTTCAGAACAAAACCCAACCCTCCCTCAATGCCTTATGAGAAGGCTTGCGGCCCAGTTTCAGGCAGGCTCCCTGCCACAGAGTCAGGTGGATAAGCAGCACAAAACATAGCTGATCTCAGGCAGGAGATGCCTGGCAGGCAAGTCCCACCAAACCCTCCTCCCCTAGAACTTAGGTAGAAATCAAACTCTGGAATTAGGAATTAAAAAAAAAATTAAATTGTTTCTTCTGACTGTTTCCACCATATGCCAGATTTGTGACCCCAAAGCAATGCCAACTTGCCCTCATCACACCCCTCCAGTGGAGGCAGCTCCGGCTGTAGAGGTGAAGTAGGCAAGGCACAGCAAATTTTAACACATGTGCCCAGAGTCACACAAGACATCGGCCACAGAGGTGAAACAAGCCCAGCATTCCTGGCTCCCAGCTCTGGGCTGTGCCAGCTATTGCTTTCTCTTGCATATAAATCACTTTTCCCCCACCAGTGAAGGGCAGCTGGTCACTGAATGGAAAGTGGGAGTTGTTCAGCAGCCCACAGCAACACTGCACATCAGGTTAGTGTGGGAAGTAGAAAACAGTGTGTAGAGGAAACTACCAGGGGATATGGGCCAGCTGAATAGGAACAGAACAGCTGGAATCCATCCAGAGCAAAGCCCAGTACTCCTGCAAAATCAAGACAACTTAAAAAACCCACAGGAGAAAGGCTCTCCCTTGCTTTTACCAGCAGAGCAGGTACTTTTGGCACAGCTCTAGAGGCCAGGTCCAGGCAGCAGAGCAAGAGTGCCTTCTTGTCCACTGCTGCTGTTGACAGCACTCATCATGAGAGCTACCAAGCAGCTCTTACAGTGTGTCCACGGCTGCTGAGTACCACCACTGACCTAAGCTAGACAGCCCCTTTGAACTACAGGTCTTGGCAAGCAAAGACATCCAGTTTTAACTAGTCCCCAAAGGAACTACTAGAGATGGCCTTGAATCTAAATCTCTACCACCAGTTTCAAGGTTTGGAGACAGAAAAAAACCCAGGGCTGGTTTTCTCTCTGATCTTTGTTCCAGAACAGAGATCTTTTACTATCAGTGTCGTATCTGTACAGTCTCTCTTGTTAGTAAAGGCTGAGCATATCCTGTCTTACTATGCTTTAAAGTTGGTCTGATTTAACTGCTGGTGTGGCAAAGCCAGCAAAAAAAAAAAAATCTTCCCTTGGAAAACCTGGGCAAGCAGAGAGTGATAATCACAACAGGTAATGCCAACCCAGCTGATTTGTGCTGAAATCTCTCAGAGCACCTCTGTGAGCAGCTTGGCTGGCAGGCTGAGGATACAAAAATCTTGAAGTGACCAGACCGAAGGCAAAATCCTGTAGGTCAAGCTGCCACAGCACAGACCTTAATACAGCCTCATTCAGTGCCAACCCAAAAAAAAAAAAAAGCACTGCATGACTAAAACTCACACCAGTACAACTAGTGCAAGGTCTTCCACACTAAACTGCTTTTACACTAATTTTTGCTGACATAACTGACAAATACAAACATGTCCACAAACTGAAACGATCAAGCCATCAACACTCATGGGTACTTTTGCCACAGAGAGGGGTGACTTCTCTTTGTAAATCTCCACAGGGATAGAGAACTGGGGCAACAGAGAGAAGAAGAGAAAGTAACTCCAAAATATTTGTTAGCTCAGATTTCAGACAGCTTGGCAAGCTCTTTCATGATGTTTAAACACAACAGAAGCCAAGTCACTAGCTTTAGTTCAGCTTCAGGCCTTCCACGCCTCTGGTCCCAGTCCAAGTACTATTTTCACAAGACCTTCATCAAACATCAGCCCTGACTACTCCATCCAGATGGAAGATACCCTCAGCTGCCTCATCTGCCTCATCTTCTCTGGTAGGGACAGTGTTTATGGCCTGTCTAAACTAATAGCTGATGGCTCCTTGAGGTATTTACATAGTTGAAGATGTAGCTTTATGTGTGTCCCAACTACTTTTGGTTGTAAAATATGATGGACCTGAGATACAGTGTCATATTCTTAGATACGCTCCACTTCTCCTGCCAGTTCTAGTAAAGACTTCTTCTGAGGAGAGTAAGAAAAATATTGCCCTGAGGTGAAGAGAGATGCTGCTTTTAAGGAACTAGATTATATTTTGTACCAGCTGGGATTTGGCCACCTGTAGGAAGTACAAACAGCATCTTTCTTCTTTGAAAGTAGTAGGAAATACATACCACATCTGAAATGTAGCAGTGGAAAAAAACAACCCACAAAAAATCCAAACCGACACAACAAACCAACTGTGTTTGAAGGTGCAGGAATGGACAATAACACATGTGGGTCGCTACAAAGCATTCTGGGTGAACCAAAGAGTTTCATTTTTACCCATTAAGAAAACACAGCGAAATTACTCTTGAGGCCAAAGGGATTTTACCCAACTTAGAGGCAACTGGTGAGTAACCTAGGAGGCAGAAGCATCTCCTTATCTTACAGCAGCTGTGGAGGACACTAAAGACTGGCTCATTTCATGCCTCAGCCCTTCCTTCTCTCCCCCAGACTGCACCTGCACATCAAGAGCAAATTGAAACCAGTCTATTCTAAACCATGGTCTCATTTATTTTGAGGGACCCAAAGCAAGAGCAAGCTTGAGACAGGATAACCAATGGAGAAACTTGTTCCTCAGCATGACTGCCCCTCTTTGGTGGCAAAGTCCTGGCTAGTGCCTTCAGGATCCCAAAGTTAGCTGAAAGTAGGGCATGCTCACTAAGCTTACAATTCTTCTTACACAGCCACAAGAGTTTGCACGTCTTTCTCCTTTGGGTTTTAGCCAGAGTCTAGCCCTCTTGGCCACCATAACACAGCTGAATGGTTTGGCTCCTTTTGTTCCAGCTGACAAACAACCCAGCTTTCCCCTGCCTGCAACAATACAACTGGAGCTGAGATTTGTGTGTCCTCTGAGCAAGGATACAGGCTTTGTGCCTTGCTGAGCTGTCTTTGCAAGGACTGCCAACACTCACAGCTGATTGAGCCTGCAGTGCTACTTTCTGCTTTTTTCTGCTTGCAGACAGATGTCAGAAACAAGCCAAGTGAAAGAGCACACACAGCTAGAGCTCTGCATCTCAGAACATTAAAGCACACTATTAGGGATTAAATAAATTAAACTAGAGGGGAGCTTAACACATTTCCTCTATGCTTCATTTGTACCTGGCATGCAATTCTGGGTAAGAAACATCCCAGCATTTCAGGAAACAGTATTCTGGAAGATGGCTCAACTCAGTAGATAGGAAAGCTATTATTTGGAAAGCTTTCGCCACCACCATGTGGCTGAAACCATGACTGCAGCCCATCAACCAAGTTAAAACTGCCAGCAAGGACCAGGCTCTTTGTAAGGGCAACCTGAGGCAAGCACTCAATAGGTTTTAGAGTTCAGGCAATATACCTAACAAAAAAGCATACAACTAATTATTAAATAATATATATTTTATTAACTTAGAACTCAAAACCACACTACTGACTTACAGTAAGAAAGAATGAGGCGTGAATTACTCCTGATAAAACCTGTTAGTTAAGGCATACACAACATAGACCCAACATGGGGGAGAAATGTGTTTTCTATAGGTTGGTGTAGTCCAGTCTGCTGTGTTTCATCTCTGGTCAGCCCAATGCTGGGCTGGTGAGGTTATCCCAGGATTAACAGACTACATTTGCTTGGTATCCTGGATTTAACAGATAAGCCTTTTTCTTTAAAGATCTAAAAGAAAGCTAAAGTGCTAGATTACCTTGTTTAATCCCTTCCTCCCCAGTTAGCCATCAGGCCTGGAAATACTGAGCCTTTCACTGGGCAGATGCTCACACAGCTGGATCATTAACTGCCAATTGCAGTCCACCTAGAAGCTGCAGGACAATTTCCTGCACCATCATTCTCTTGGTGGGGAGACAAAACCTGGCAGTAAGGTTTCACATTAGTCTAAGGTTCTCTATTTCAGCTGAAAGGAAGCAGGAGCATGCTGCCTCTTCTCTGGTACTTTGGGGACACTGAAACTAAGATACTCAACTGTGACATGCCGCATTTGGGATAGTGTCCTGCACTTCTGATATTGTCTCAGTAAAACAAATATCTCCTGGCCACAAGCAAAGTGGGCAAACCTCAACCTTGAGCACAATATGGGATTAAGCTATAACAGATAGGAATCCTAAATTCAAATTGTCCTCTGCCCAGCTCCCATACATTATCCACAGAACAGGGATCAGGCTTTTCTTGATATATTAGCAACTAGGAACATCTCTGGATGACCAGTCATGAAAAGTTAGGCAAAAGATCTTCCCAATGTGATTCCAACTGTAGCAGCTTGAACGCCTGAAGTGAAAAAAACTGATGAATGTAGCTGAATTCTCACAATGAGAAGCTAGTTATCAGCAGAGCTCCTCATCAGTGAGCTAAAGAGCAAGGCAGAAACTCCCGGTACATGACCGGCACAGATCTGTAACATCCGAAGAAGTCGCTGAGCAGTGGCAGCCCGTATCCCTTCCAACTGGAAACAAAATGGAGACATTAGTTAATAGAGAAGAAAAGCAGTGCTAAGCTGTAATAAAAGAAAGAACTGGAGCAAACATTAAACTTGGTTCAGTGCAGCTAGCTATAGAAAATCCCAAAGAGGCCCATTTACTCCCTTAATGTTTGGGAAGGTACAGTGCTGAGAGCTGAAAACCCTGAAGGGGTTGCCAAAGGCACAGATATTACCTGCCGGCAGGGAAGCAGTTTCTGAGAGTGGAATGAGTATACAGAAAAGGGAATTGTGCTACCACTGAATGCCAAACTCTCCCTCTATCTTTTCAGAGCAAGCAGGTAACTGGAAAGAGTGGCACATTAGATGTTAAAACAGCCTGTGAAGCAAGAAAGCCTTGCTAACAGGAAGCATTACATGGGCAAGAAAGTCACATGACAACAGCTCAGAGGTTCCCCAGGAAGGGAACAAGTGCATCAAGGAACAAGTGTACCAAGGCTTTGCATATCAGAGAAGTCTGTCAATTTAGCCTTGGTTCCCTGAGGCCCTGAAGTAACACAGGAAAGAGCAGGTAATTTAGAAGACCCTTTTAAGGACAGTCAGATTCTTGTATCTCTACTGTTCTTGCAGTAAGAGTCTGGTCTCTGACACTTATGCAGGACAGTAGCATATGTATATTTATTGCTAATGTCATGATGTTCCTAAAGATCAAAGAGCAGTGGAATTCAGAAATCCCTTCAGACACAAAAAAGCCCCTTACCTCCAGCTCACAGCATAACACAGGGCTGCAGTAGTCTTCTCCTAGTTTCCAGACGGCATTCATATCTATGCTGCAGCAATTCATCCTGCCAACTACAAAAGTTTTCCCATATTACAAGTCCCATAATCAACATTCAGTGAAGAAAAGTACCAGGAAAAGTACATCCACAAAATGATCTAGAACTAATTTTGAGAGCACCATAGAAAGTAAGGCAACCGTGAGTGACAAAAACAGAATTGTACAAGATTCTCAATGGAATTAGCACAGAAGTCTTTCAGAAGACTGACAGCAGGAATAGCATTGCCACATGACTGAGTACTATAGCATTAACAGTTTGGCTAAGGGATCCGTACGCTATGGACACAGGCGGAATCTCCCACTCACTAATCAGAAGCCCTGGAGGCTCATGTGGTATCACTGGGTGGTCATGTCTTCAAGACAATACCAAGACTATTTCACCCCAGAATTAGCCTCCCAACCCCCAGATTTCAGGGACACAACACCTCTGTTCCAACACTGAGTAGTACAGCCTGGCCCCTTCAGTTCCTTATAGTTGAGGTAGAGAGGAAAACAGAGAGGGAAAACACCCTCTCTGCTCAAAGCAGGGAGAGAAAGACTAGAGGAACAACAAGGCAAGACAGTACACAGTAGGGATACCAGTCTTGTGTTAAAACTGTACTTTATAGTTTAGCAGCTCATTCAAATAGATTCATTTTATTATCACAGCATCATGTGCTCCTCAGTGATCATTAAAATTATCATTAAGACAGATCTGCAAAAGCAGATAGAACAAACTTCTGCAGTGCTACGGGGCGGGTGGGGGGAAACACCACCAAAAAAAAACAGTAAGACAAATCATATTCAGGGATTACAGACAGAATTGATGTCTAAGTGGCAAAAAATAAGAGAGAGCAAGTGAACATGCAAGAACTGTTTTATCTAAGAAACCAGAAAAAAAAAGCAGATGAGTTCAAATATAATTTAAGCAAAGCTTTCAACAAAGCTGCTGTTTTAAGTTAAGTGACTGCCCTGTTTTAAGGCAAGTAACAATGAGTTGTGCTGCTCAGAGAGGAAGAAGAGGGCTGATGCCATACATACCCCCAGTGATAAGAAAGCACACTTTCCCCAAGAAGAAGCTGTCATCCACCTGAGTCAAGGAAGCTTCAACATTCTTCAAGCTGTCAGAAAAGCACAGACAATCCCGTTGGACAGAGGGGTTAAACCAGTGCAGCATAAGGACAGTGGGAGCAACTTTCAGAAGCACAATTAGAAAACGAATGACGTTAACATCTGCTGATTTGAGAGCTGGCAGAGTTAGGCTTTATGATAAAAGGATGGCATCAGAAACTTCTGTAATGCCCACAGCTGTTTAATAACACAACATATCCTTTCTACCCAAAACTCATTAGACTTAATTTGAGAGGTGTCTGATTTGCAGACACTAAGTATCCAAATTCATTAAGATCCAGCTAACTTCAGCACTACTTCAGCTCTCTGAGAAAAGCTAGCCACACATTCCTGCAGCACCATCTGTGCTCTAAGTATGCAGCTGGGCCTGTCAGTTTTGGTAAATGAGAGCCCATGATCATCATTCACAAGGTAAGCAAGTAATAAAATGCTGACATTTGTGTGCCTTAACAAGTCTTTACTTATGGCCTGGGGACACAAATATCATTTCTACAAAGATAAGCACAAGATGGGGGAAACAGGATCTCTCCCTACAGACCTCCCCTCTTTTGCCTAGAGACATCCATAGTGCTGACCAGCAGTATCAGTGAACTGGGGGCAAACACAGCAACTGACTGGTTATCAGGTAGCACTGCCCAGTACACATCAGCCAAATGCATATTACAGAACTTAACAGCACCACCATTGTTTCCACCTAATTTTACAGACAGAATCTTTCCAAAGCACATATCTGGATGCAGGAATAAATCCAGCCTGCTCTGCTATGGCAATTTCAGTTTCAACAGGCACATTGGACTGAGCAGTTCATCACTGGAGACAATAAAAACACTGCATATATTACTAAACTGTTCCACCAAAGCAACTCCCTTGTTTGAATTCTACCATTCAGCAGTTCTGTCACAGTAAAAAAAAAAAAAAGTAGATTTAGCCATCAATCCAAGTATCAGTTTCCCTCATATTTTTGCCCTTTTTTTACCTGTGTTTGCTCTTGATGTCAATCATAAATGCAATTAGATCTATCCTGGGCCGAAGGTGATCCCTCTCTAAAGGTAAGGGGAGGGATGTAGTAAGGTGACTGAAAGTTAAAAAATAAATTTGTCAGTTTAATCAAATAGCTTGGGAAGGCAGTGTTCTTAACCATAACCACATCAGCACCGCAGTTCACCACGTAACAAGTTAACGTGAAGCCCACCAATTACTAAATTCCTAGGCACTGAAGCAACACTGATTTTCTAAGTGGAATTCTCAAATCTTGCTAATAGATACAGTGATACTTGCTAGACAAGGTTGTTTATAACAGGAAGATTATTAGAGTATAACAAGACTCAGAAACACTTTCTCTGTACAGATCCGTCATTTTATTTAATTGTTAAGTCTTTTCTAACAAAGTGAACCCCAATGCTTTACTAGCATATTTTGCTGCACAGTTTCAGTTAAAACATGTCTGTGCTTTTCTGTCACGCTCTTGAGATAACTGCTTTCACAGAAGTGTACATGTTACAAGAAGGTGTGTTGTATTTGCAAATCCTTAAACTGTAAATTTATCACTACTAGAGCTTTAAAGATGAAGCTGTAACTCAAAGAGCTTCTCTTATACCATTAACCCCCTTTTTATCCCTTGAACTGTCAGGGGTTACTAATTTAGTTTAGGTATTCTTCTACACAATACCACCAATGCTGATACAGCTGCTGGTAGAAAAATCATGTGGCTGGGTTTTTTTTTGTCTTCCATTACAAAATACAGGGAAGAATATTATCAGTACCATATTTTTGGCAGATCACCTGAAAGACAGATTGGACAAACAAAAATCCAAGAATTTCAGTCTCTCTCACAATCCACTTTCTCTCAAAGCCAGGAGAGAAATGCTGATTTTGGTGTCCTTGGAGAGTATTGCTAAACTCTTCATTATTTGGAACTCCATTTAAGCCAGCATCACTAGATGATGTCAACATCCTCCAGATATGTGCTGCCTTCCCCCCCCCCCCAGTGGTAGACAAAAACCCCAGCACCATTCTCCCTGCGGCTGTATCTGGCAGGTAGACTTACCAGAAAAGATACCATATTCCTTTGTCATGTGTATAATCCCAAAGCAGCACAGAGGGAAAACGAAACAAAACAGTCATGAGATTCTGCTTCCCTAGTGATACTAGCACAGAGACCTACCTTGTTCTGTAGTACAAGCAAAGCTCCTATGCTTTTGGATAATTACCCAGCTATAGTAACTGGATGGCTACTGCTATGGCATTCCACAGCTCAGTAGAGGCTGCAGTAATTGCACAGCATATTGGGTAATTAATTTACTATTAGTTAGCACAAGCATCCAAGGTGATGGCATCAGAGCAGAGATAAACAGAGCACTACAAGGGCTCTAACCAGCAAGTAGAGCATTAGCTTGGGTTTGCCTTTACTGCATAGCCTGGATTACAGCAGCAAAGTAACACAAACACCCTCTGAAGAGCTGACTAAACTCATTTGGTCTTCGCAAGAGAGCTGTCAAGGACATTATATCATAAAAAGTTAGTTAATCAAGCTTTTAAGACAGGACTTGTCATGCTGCTAAAGTTAAAACTCTGAACACATGCTAATAGCTTGAAGAGGAAAAGCACGAGCCAACAGGAAATGGCCACGAAGACCACCAAAAGTAATGGACACCTTTCAGGAAAACTTGTTTGGTTTCAAGTGGTTGCAAACGTTATACTTGCCCCATTTGACCCAGGATGCTTAATTCCTGTACATGCAGGTCTCCCGGGGGGATGGGGGATAAAAATCCGTGCTCCTCTCGTATTCTTACAATTTACTGAGCAAACATCTCTGCAGTGGTGCGAGCGGAGTGAACATGATGAACGGCAGAGTTGTTTCCACCCCCCATTTCTAATCTCGCCCAAACCTTCAGACCAGGAGACAGAGCAGTTCGCCCTGGGCAGGCACCTCGCCCGCTGTCAGGCTCATTCCAGCGCCCGCGGCAGCGGGGTCCCGCTTCGAAGCCGACACCCCGCAACTACCGCCCCTTGCCGAGGGCCGCCATTTATAAACAACTTCGTCGAGCGTATTTCTGAAGCGCGGGTGTCCCGTGACCGCCCATCGCCGCCGCGTCTCCCTCCCCACCACTCACATATTGATCCTGAAGTTCTCCTTCTCTCGGGGGATAGCCTCTGCCAGCTTCTGCTGGAGGTCTTCGTCCAAGCCCACCAGCTGCGCGGACAGGAAGGAAAACCCTGCTCAGAGGCCGCCTCCCCGCCGGGAGCAGTCCCGCGGCTCGAGACCCGCTCCCCACCACAGCGCCGGGGCCCGGCTCGAACCGAGGCGAGCCCCAGGGGTCTATTTGCCGAGAAGGGCCAGACAGCCTATCCCG
>JANHFX010024176.1:0-16412 GCA_027560015.1 Chloroceryle amazona | reverse complement strand
GGAGCAACACCCGGCGGGGGGGGGTTGCTGCTGCGGGGCGGGGAAACGCTCCTGGCCTCGGGGCCCGGCCCGAGCCCCGCTCCGGGCAGCAGCACCTGCCTGCTGGGCTCGGCCCCTCCCTGCATCGCGGAGCCAAGTTCGCATTGGGGCGAAATGAAGGAGAAACGCGGGCAACTGTAAGAACCGGTCACCTCCACCGCGCCATTTCCAGCCTGTTCTGAGGCTCTCACAAACTTGGTCCGCTAGCCAAGTGCGGGAACGTCAACTCGTTTAACCCTCGCTTGGATTTCTCGGTCTATCCCTTTAAGCGAGCTCACTCCAGGCAAAGGTTAGGGCTAATTGGAGCGTGTCTCATTAGGTAAAGCTCGTTTACATCTCAATCATTTGATTAAATTGATGCAGTACTGTGCTGTAAGGCAGGGATCGGAATGTAGAATCTCACTTATCTCGGCAATGACTCCACGTGCCGCCCCAGGTCACCAAAGTGCAGCCATAAAAAAAGCCAAAAACTCTCTCCCAGGCCATCCCCCCCGTTGTCCAATCCAGGAATGCTTCGTGTGCTTAGAATGTTAAGTTATATATGTTCTTGCAGTAGGTTATAATGTAATTCTAGTTCTAGAGATAAATAAACCCCCCATCCTTCTTGAAATTGTGCTTATTTTCGTTAAAAAGTGTGAGAAAATTGGGTTTTCTTTCAACTATCCCTCCACTTTTAAAGCAAAATACTGTAGTTTTGTGGTGTTGCACGACCATAGACAGAATCAATACAATAAACCATCTCACGTTACTCCCACGAAATAGAACTTGCAGAAATAAGGCACAAATATAACAAAAGCCATTAGCAAAGCCTTGGTTTGCTTAGTAATTTTTAAAATGTGATAACTCCTTTTAAAGAAGTAAAAGCCTTTTCTTTAATCACCTCTTAATAATACCCATACCACCATCCTCGACCTTAAACAACTAGCCACTGGATGAGATATTGTTAGATGCAATCGTTAACAGAAGTTTCAAGCCAACTATTTGCATGCCTGACTTCCCCGTAGGGTTCCAAACTCTTTCACCTGCAAGTTATTCAGCTTCACAACCTCTCTGGGACAGGAAATTCTGTCTGTACTGCAACAGGGTATGCAGTGGAAGACAGCTGCTAGAAGGAGACTTTGGTGGTGAGATTTTTGTTGTTGTTATGCGGTTTGGGTTTTTTTTTTGTTGTTTTGGCTTTGGCTTTTTGTGTGTGTGTGTGTGTGTGTGTTTTGGGTTTTTTTTTCTTAATGGAGAGTAGCATTAACTAAGGAATATTACTGTATTCATTTGAACTTCAGCAATTACAACAACCAATTGTTAAAAAGAATGCATATTGCTTTTTATGCTAATTTTAAAGCTTACAGTACACACTAGCTAGAGATAGTAATCCTAAAGTAATCCTAAAATAAACTGCACGTAAAACACCTACAGAGTTTTCCACAAATACTGAGTAATTTAATTTATCCAACTAGCTGACAGGTAAGGTGATGACAAAAAATAAATAGCAGTACACTATCATAGGTTGGCTTTCACCTAAGACACTAAATGAAAATGAAAAGCCTGGCAGCTTAGCAAAACGTAAAGCTATTAAATACAACTCTTCACTTACACTGATGAAAGAAAAATACATAATGCAAAGCAAAGTACAGCAAATATCCTGAACTCTAAAGAAAAAAAGATTCAAGTTTAAACTTATCCTTAATTGACCTTTGCATTTCTAACCCTACCACAGCCTGGAGAAAAGTGCAGAACAAGCAGAAAGGACAAAAACATTTGGATACAAACAGGATAGGATGCATTAAGAAAAGAGTTTTGGCCTGAAACTTTTGGACTCGTGAGCTTCTAATGTTTTGCCAATACAACAGATTGCATTTAACTTCTGTTGTTGATTAGTCCTCAAAATTACTTAAATTCATTTACTAGGAAGATGAAAAGTGTGATATTTGAAAACAGTGCGACATCAGCTGTAATCTCTGCTCTGTACAGCTGGTAACAGGGAAGTATAGAACGTAAACAGACTGATGTTTCTCTTTTCCCTCCCTTTCAGTCAGGATATACAGGTATATTTTAAGCTTTGCTGTTTTGTAGCATTTAGCAAACTGCTCCCGTCACGTTTGTAGACGTCAGTGCTGCGCTATGACAGTAGTTACTGAAACTGGGATGTTTTGCACAACACCAGCTCTCAGTAAGAGATCAGCAAGTGTAAATTCATTTGATTTACCAAAGTGCTGTAAGTCAATTAAAAAAACAAACCCTGAAATTTAATGAGCTGCAAGGTAACTGAAATATAATGAAAACTGCATTTGGAACTGCTGTTCATTTTTCTTTTTTTTTTTTTTATTTAACCACTGAAATTAGATCTTTAACTTTGGAGGCATTTCTTTAAGGCTTCATCTTTTTATGACCCCAAAGTACTTAAAAGAACAAGCTTTGTAAAATGACAGAACTTGGTACATCAGCTATGTACATGATAAATATCACCATTTCAGAAGTACTAAATTCACACTGAGAATTAAGGGTGAAGATCCAACTACTGGATCCACACAGCTACAGAAAGGGGTTTCTTGTGACATCAACTAACTCAGGTTTGTGAAGCCCCAAAACTTAGCTTGCTGTTCTGGTTTGCAAGTTTTAGGTACCATTTGATAAGTCATTATAAATTTTTAGTATTTAGTTTTCTGGCTTAAAACCTCTCTGAGCTAAAGAAAGACTTTCAGTAGTTTCCTTCAGCATGAGTTGTGTGCTCTTCTGAAGATGGGTTTAATGTTGTCTCCCATTCCAACAGCCATCATAATCACAAAATAGCTGCACACAAAGAGCATCTGAGTGAAACTGTGTCATTACTGGTGCCCTTCTGCAATCAAGCAACTGTATTTTAAAGATACAAAATTCCAGGAGACAGTTTAACTTCTATAAAACCTTTTTTATATATATATATATATATATTTGGTTTCTTTTTTTATATTAGGAGTTTATCTCCAATTAAGTACATTATGTAAAGGCAAACATAAAATAAAGGAGCTGAGGTTGAAATAAAATACAATCTAAAAGCTGATACTGCATATATGGATTTTCTATTGCTTTACTTTTAAGGAAAGTCTGTTCTCTTGAGAAAATAAATATCCACAGCAATACACAGTATTCACATTTGATGTCATTCTCCTCTGCAGCCTCAGTAGAAGAGGGTTTGGTTTGAACGTTTCTCCCTCCCAAAATAATAATACACTGAAAACCAGAGTCAAACTGGGACTAGAAATCAAGTACATTTGACTCCTCACATACATTCATTTTCTCTAGCCATACTTTTCTTGTACCTACTTAAAACTGTGACAGTGATTAGTATGGGAACATGCTAAAGGTAAAACATGTTTCTCATCTGCCAACCATTTAAACATAGCTCTTACATACAGAAGATAATATAGTATTTTGATAAACTAAGGAATATGCTGAGTACATCAAATTATACAGTAATTTGCATATCCATAAGTATTTGCAAGTTTTCATTAGTCTCACTCTGGGACTCTACACGCTGCTTCTACAATTGTAGAGTTCACTAACTCATCCTTTATTTATACAGCAATTTTGTTGATCAGTTTTTCACCTTTTCTCTGCGCAAGTGCTGACTACTCTGAAATGATTAAAAGTTATCACTGCTCTTCCCCCCACCCTTGCAATAACCAAGAATTACAAATTATAAAGTTACCATACTTGGGTTTCTTTCCAGAATGACTTACTCTTAGGGGTATTTGAAAAGATTAAGAGGTGTCTTTCTTATTCTGTAGAAAGTTAGTATGGATTATGTATGTATATTCCTGGTTTACATTTGCTAGGGATGCTTCTGTTCAAATGTTTCTCAGCTATTTTTTCTTTTTGGTTTGTTTCTTTATGTTTTCTAACATTACAGATAGCTATATTCTTTTAAACCACCTCAGTGAGCTACCTGGAGTTTGGATTAAAGTAAGTGTAGGCAAATATGACACTAGAGGTTCTTCATTAGTTTATAAAATGTCACATTAGAGTAGTAAGTAGATGAATATAGAAATTACCTTAACAGCATGAAGATTTCAACCATAAATGAACTGATGTAATTCATAGTGAATTTCACCTTATATACTGGTGTCAACTGTCTGTTTTACAAGAGATAATGGAACTGTCAAACATATTTGAAGAGTTCAGGCACTGTACTGCAAAACTGGTGTAGAAAGCCTTTGTGATAAATTCTGCCTTTTTATTTAATGGTATGATGTATTCCCTTACTTATTTCAGGTGGTTAGGGTTGAGATGCAATAGGTATAAACTTTGTCTGAAGTTTTTTCCAGATCCTAATTTAGTGACCAAGTAAATTTTTTCCTTAATTCTTGTCTCCGTGAGGAGAAAGTACTTTGTCATATATATATATAAATGTGTTTCTGTAGGGAAAGGGTATGTATTGCATGGCTAGATCTTTTAGTTACCTTTTTTCTTTTGTAAGCTGCAAAATACCAAATAGAGATGAAAAGGGATAATACTGCATTTAATCTACTATTTCTGTTACCATTCAGCAGAATCTAAGCAAATACAATCCTCTGGCTTCCAAAGATGCCTGGAAGATAGTAAAATTGGAAACACAACATCCTGGTAAAAGAAGCAGCTCTGAAGTGTTGAGCATGAGCATGTGATTTTTCCACTAGAAACCCAGTGACTGCTACTCTCATGAGCAGTATCTTACTGGAAATAACTGGTAAAGCAGCATTACAAAAGTAGTTGCACCCTTAACACTGAGAATACAGAAGGTGGCTTTCTTGCAACAAAAATCTAAGTTTTAACGCTTTGTTGCAAGTAGCCACACTTAAAACTGGAGAAGGAATTACCATGTAATGTAAATGTAAATGTAAAACTACATGCAGGATGACCATGGGCCAGCAATGTGCCCTTGTGGCCAGGAAGGCCAATGGCTTCCTAGGGTGTATTAGAGGAGTGTGGTCAGTAGGTTGAGGGAGGTTCTCCTCCCTCTTTACCCTGCCCTGCTGAGGCCACATCTGGAATATTGTGTCCAGTTCTGGGCCCCTCAGTTCAGGAAGGACAGCAACTGCTGGAAAGAGTCCAGCCCAGAGCCACAGAGATGATTAAAGGAGGGGAACATCTCCCTGCTGAGGAAAGGCTGAGGGAGCTGGGCCTCCTTAGCTTGGAGGAGACTGAGGGGTGACCTCATTAATGTTTATAAATATGGAAAGGGCGAGTGTCAGGAGGATGGAGCCAGGCTCTTCTCTGTGAAGTCCAATGACAGGACAAGGGGCAACGGGTCCAAGCTGGAACAGAGGGGGTTCCATGGAAACATAAGGAGAAACTTCTTTTTACTGTGAGGGTGACAAAGCCTGGAACAGGCTGCCCAGGGAGGGTGTGCTGGAGTCTCCTGCTCTGGAGACATTCAAAGCCCACCTGGAAGCCTGCCCGAGTGACCTGATCTAGGTGACCCTGCTCTGGCAGGTGGGTTGGACTAGATGATCTTTCAAAGTCCCTCCCAACCCTGAACATTCCGTGATTCTGTGAAATCACAAGACAACATTATTTTACACAAGGCAATGCTAACAAAACCGAGATAGGCCAAAAAGTACAACAGCTTTGTCATTTCTCAGGTTGCTCAAGGCCTCATCCAACCTGGCCTTGAACACCTCCAGGGACGGGGCATCCAATCTATTCCAGTCTCACCACCCTCACACTGAAGAGCTTTTTCCTAAGATCCAATCTAAAGCTATTTTCCCTCAGTTTAAAGCCATTTCCCCTCATCCTATCGCTGGACACTCTTGTGAAGAGTCCTCTCCAGCCTTCCTGTAGGTTCCCTTCAGGTCCTGGAAGGCCATATATATATTGGATAGGCAATATATAGATATAGAGACAGATATGTAATAGGCCACATTTTTCCATGTGAGTAAAAGGACTTAACCACCAATTTAATGGTGTAATCTTCTTTGGGGAATGTTTTGCTAGCCACATATACTCAAAAGTAGAGTCCAGCATCCTCAGGGGAACCAAGCTGAACCTGAAAGGTCTTACACCACTGAGCTATATCCACAAGAGGAAGAAAAGCCACTGGCCAGCAATTCCCTTATCAAGAAGAAACAAAGCTGAGAGAAGCAGCCAACACTACCACGTTTCTACTTCTGCAACTCTAGCTAAGCTCTTGGAGATGGTGGAGGCATTGATAGGACAGGCAGAAAGACTGCAAGAGGAACTAATAATTTTGGATTATTATTATTATTTTACAGACTCAACATTTAAGTTTTAATGGATTGAGAATAGTTGTCCTAAGAATTGTAAGGGTTAAAATGTAAGTGATTTATGAGTTTTTCCTTTACTCTTTCATTCCATAATATGGATTCCCTCAAAAATATTATACTAGACACACCTTGAATTCTTCCTTTAGTCATCTTCTCCAGCAACCTGTTTCACAAATTAATCTTTCAGGATTAAGTAGTAAAACAGACAAAGTTTTAAAATGTAAAACCCTTCAGCAAAGTTTGGAAAAAAAATACAGACAAAAAAAACCCTCTAGAAAAGTAGTGAGGGAAATCAAAAAATGTCTAACTTTATACTCTGTGATTTTTGAAAAACTTTATCCAAAACATTTTGCATTCTGAAATACAAAACAATAATATTAAAATCACCATTTATTCTTCTTTCATGGTAATGAGTCTGACATTATGGTAAAAAAAACCCCTGAAATAATCTCGAGTTGGGCAGTGAGCTGGGCAGACAGGCCAGCCACCTCTTAATTAGGCATGGACTTCTGCAAACATCAGTTTATAACACATGAATAATTTCTAAGTCCAGTGAAATTAATCATATTATTATGTATTTCCAGTAGAAGAGCAAGCAGAAGGGCAAAAATCTTATCCTTTCTCGCTGGAAATGCAAAGGATTGTGGTGGCAATAAAAAAAAAACCACAACCCTAAAGGAAAAAAAAGGAAGAATCTAAAAAGACCTCCCACAAAACAAGACCCTAAAAAACTCCAAACAAACAAACAAAAAAACAAACAGAACCCAAATCAACCAACCCTGAAACAAATAAAAAAGCCCACCCTGTCTTGCCAACAGAACTGCTAATTTATTAATCAAAGAGCTAAGTATCAATTCCTTTGATATTCTGCATCGGATAAGGTGAAAGGCTAAAAATGTAAAATGGAAGTAGAGGAATTACAGTTGTAAAAGCAGAAAAACAAGCAAACAAACACCACACACACCAAAAAAAACCCAAACCAAAACCAAACAAACAGAACCCCAAACCAAAGCAATTAAAACAAAATGCCCAAACAAACTGCACGAAACAAACCAACCCACCCACATCCCACCACCACCAGACACACCAAACCACTACATAAACCTTAAGCTGCCCACAAGCTTTACTACAATGTTTACTACTACACTGTTAATTGCATGGCTCTATGTATATGCAAACATATAGCAAATTCAATCTAGGTAAACTCATATGCCCTAAGTTTTTAATATTTTGGTTTTTAAATAATTTACTTCAATGCTTTATGCTCTCAGAGTAGGATTTCTATCTTTCAAGTCAATCTGTGAGAATTGTTTCAAGTGCCTCAGAGCTTCTAGATAAGATGATCAGGTACTTGTAGAACTTCAGAGTTACACTGCTGATGTTAAGGAATATTTTATACTGTCAAATGCTTTAAATCTCAGAATCAGAATCATAGTAGATCTGCTTGCCTCAGAGAATTCAGGAAAACACTGATTTATACCTAGATAGGAATTAGCTAGGCTACAGAAGTCTTTTTGGTGCAGGAAAGTATTCTTGCACCTCGGAATGAAGAGGCATTTCCTAATGCAGATGTTTAGATTGGAGAGGAGGTGGTGAGTGGTGGCCAACCTTTTTTTTCCTTTTTTTTTTTTAAATGTTTGTGAGATCTACCTGCATACCTACTGTATGAACGAACCCTCATGAAATAAATACATTACATAAATAAATACATTTCTCTGAAGAAAGGTAAAAACTACAAATAACTCAGCTTTGGGATTTCAAAAGTCTAATGTTATTAGTTTGCAAGAACACAAAAGTTCTTTCAACCTCAGGTGTAGATTCCTTTACACTACACACTGTAGTCTGATCTATACTTTATAAAAATTGGGTACAACTATATTTGGTTTATTTATTTGATACAGCTTAATATTTTATAAATTAAGTATGAGAGAATGTTATAAGGATATTGTTTGTCTTCTGGGTTACAAACTAATCAAGATGAAACCCAAACATTTATATCCACACTTAAGAAAGCCCAAATTAATAGCATGTATTAGTGAAAACAAACAAACAAACAAAACCAACAAACTAATGAACCAAGTTTGAATATATATATATCCAGCAGAGGAGGCTAGATCTGAATACAAAACGGATCTGATAAGACTGTTTTGATAGATACTTCCTTTTTTTTCCTTAATTATAGCACTGGAGGCATAAAAATGAAAGCTCTGATAGGGTTTACCTGGAGAAAATACATTTTCAGAGGTTTTTCAGCATTTAGAGAATGTAAAAAACTTGCAGGAGTTGGGCAGCTGTTGAGAGGGAAAGTGGTTTGTTTTAGATGGAAATACAAAGCTGCTCTGGAAGACAGACAAATCGTATTTACTGTATGTCACTAATGTGGGTGGGCTCAGAAGACCCAAAGGGATGTAATATCATTGGCATTTTTTTCTCCCCGTCTCCTCCTCTCCCTTGCCCCCCACCCCAACCCTCCATGAAGTCTCCACTTCTGCTGTAAGGTCAACCTGAGAAACAATCATTTAGAGTACAACCAGATAAGGCTTTCACCCCCTCACCTCTCTCCAATACAGACACTCCCCCCTCAGTCTCTTATTAAATAATGTGTTAGTTTTACAGTTGTCTGAGACTCTGTTGATCTGTCCAAGAGAAGACAACACAACTGTCAGTCACACAGGGGCCTGCACACAAGCCAGGTACTGGTCACAAGTGCCAAGTCTTCATCTGATTTGTAAGCATCTCAAGACTGGTATTGGAGCATCTCTGTGGTGAGGAAAGGCTGAGAGACCTGGGGCTGTTTAGCCTGGAGAAGATTGAGAGTGGATCTTACTATGTAAAGGGTGGTTGTCTATATGGTCTATGTCTACAAGCCTTATCTAAAGGGTGGTTGTCAAGAGGACAGGGCCAGGCTCTTCTTAGTGGTGCCCAGTGACAGGACAAGGGGCAACAGGCACAAACTGGAACACAGGAACCTCCATCTGAACATAAGAAAAGAAAAAGCTTTACTGTGAGAGTGACAGAGTCTGGAACAGGCTGCCCAGAGAGGTTGTGGAGCCTCCTTCTCTGGGGACTTTCAAAACCTGCCTGGATCTGTTCCTGTGCAACCTGCTATTGGTGACCCTGCTCTGACAGGGAGGTTGGACTCAATGATGTCCAGAGGTCCCTTCCATCCCCTACCATTCTGTGATTCTGTTAGCACAAAAGGGCACGACCTTATTATTAGCCAAGGAAATAACTAAATAAATCAGGGAAAACATAGAAGATAGGAAGGAAAACATTTTCTCACATTAAAGTAGCTATTCTGATAGTCTGTTCAACTAGATCTGCCAAGTCCCACAGATTCTTCTGATACCAAATTTTTAGTTTGGAAATGGATTCAGAGATAACAAAAGAAATCAGAATACTTTCTTACAGAACCTTCATTCCTTATGTCATTATAGATGGATATGGGCCAAACAGAATGTGTGTATACAGAGTCATCAGACTCTGGGTTCTCCAGCATGGCTTCTCCTTCAAAGTTGCTGACTGTGGCACTTCTCTTGAATGCTGTCACATGGTCTAAAGGCATCAAGATATTCCATCTTGTAGGAACACCTTTAAGACTATCAGAAATAGCATAACTGCTCTTCATTATAACATTTGAAATTATATTTAAAATTTGCTTAAGACAAAAGCTTCTCTGAACCAATTCATCCTGGTAACATACCCTCTATATCTGGCATTACAGATGAAGAGATGTAAGGTAAAAAGGAGCCTTTGAAGAAAATATTCTAGTCATAAGCTTATGCAGGACCAAAATTCCTAGAAAACAGGCACAGGACCTAAAGGATGCCTAAAATGCTGAAAGGCCCAGATCTGAGTCACCTGAGGTTTTTTTAGCCTGTTTGAACATGGAAAACTGTTATTTGTGCCAATGAATATTCAAGATGCACACGCATTGTGAGGCCAGGGAAGTCTTGCTTCCATTATGCAAGTTTCTCAAAGGGAGACAGGGTTAAGAGATAAGTTTTCATTACCTAAACCACACATGAGTCAGCTTAAGCAAATGCTGGGGTGTGGAATTTATCTGGTTAAGTGAGGACATTCACATCAGAGCCAATCACACTAAGCAGCTGGAGGTCTGATCAGGATACTCAGTGCAGTTTAAATTACGGTTCATATTGCAGTAGAAATCCAAAATCTGGGGTTTGGTTGGTGTTTTATTTTTGTTGGGTTTGTGTTTTGTTTTAGTCTGGGGGTTTTTTTTGTGTGTTTTTTGGGGGTCTTGTTTGTTTTTTAAAGATGTGACATACTTGGACCTGTTTCTTTTCAATAACTAGGATTACACATTTAACTATACCCACCTAAAGTCAGATGAAACAAATTCCTCATTAAACATCTAGGACACAGTGATTCCAATTTACTCAGAAGCACAGCTGACTGTTAGTCCATCGAAGCACGAGTTAACACCACCTTACCTAGAGATCTAACCATATACTTGTGAGCATGGGTCCCAGGGAAAACCAAAATGGAGCCCGACAAAAAGAGGACTGCTCTGGGAGGACAAGTCCTCAATTCTCGCTGTTCCCGGGACTTCCTACATTTTACACAACATTATTGAGTAAAATCCATAAAGCAGCCCTGGAAGCAGGGATGAGATCCAGCCCACCTGTTTCCTTCTTCCTCTGCAAATCCCAGTGCTCAACACATCGTAAAATCTAAGACCTCCTTTTCCCTTTCCCTAGCAAAAGGGATCCAGACTGTCCTCAACAAGAGAAGATGGACATCCCACCATTTGAAACCATTTTCTCCAGGTTTGCATTCCCACAGGCTGCAGAAAGTGTAGCATCTAGAGTTCTTGCTGGTTTTACTGATGCTCAAACCAATACACGCGGACATCTGTAACTGGTTTTCCGTTGCATGGTATTGAATGTCTCTGAGCAACTTTCCATTCACCGTTTGTGACCTGCATAACAGCATCTCAACTCCCTGCACAACTAGTGAAGACTAGTATTGTTTATGGTATTATTTATAACTAAACTGTTATTAGGCAGTTCCCATCTCTGTCTGCTGCTTATAGCAGGAGATAAGCAGAAAATATTTTTTAGCAAATGTAGTGGGTTGGGTTTTTTTTAATGTACTTAATTGGGGGGGTTGGGGTTACTTTAAATTGGTTCCTTTAATGGACTTAATTGTACTTAATGTACAGTTTTAGGCTCTAGCTATTACCAGTAGGAAATTTATGAACAAAACTCCCTATTAAGAAAATCTATAGTACTGGTATTATCTTGCTTTTGGGCAGTGCAGTGCTAACACACTGGAAAGGTGACTTAGTTAAGAATCTAAGGAAGTCCATGGAAGCTGAAGCCACTGGTATGTGGTCATCTGTGTCCGAGGAATAATTTGCTGCTCACAACAAGAAGCCAGAGAAATTCTGTTTCAAAGCACTGATACTCTCTCCCCTCACATATTTACTAAAGCATTTAAGATCTAAGATTGACTCGAGGATTTGGACCTCTTCATTACAACATGAATTAACTTTGAGATATTTGGTAAAAAAGGAAGAATATGAAGAATGCCAAACGGTTGAAGGAGGGTCTAGTCAGAGCAGTTCCCTCTGGCAGAGAGGAGGCAGAACAGATTCATTCATACCACTGAAGAGCCATGCAAACACTGGTCTGGAAGAGGTGTAGAGGGACCTAACTTTCTAGATGAGAGCCTGAAGCAAGCAAGAAATGCACCATCCCTCATTCACAACTGGGAAATGGGTGATCCTTGAAGCAAGTTTTAAGTATCATTCATTGCTACAACTTGATGTTGACATGTGTGATGTGGAGAACTACAGATGGCAGAGTCATCAGATAAGAAAGGTGAGAAATGAGACTGTGTCACAAGGCTTAGAACATAAAGGTACCTTCTCCCCCTCCTGAAACCTTGTGGAGTGTTGAGTCAAGGAAACAATGAATAATTTAGAACCCTCAAAAGGGACTTCCATCCACCAAGGTATGTTATCACCCAGAAGAAAATAGAGAACACAGTGAAATAGGAGTGAGCGAAGCAGGAGTTACGGCTTTTATCTGAACCAAGTCCCAGACTATGTTCTTTTATACCACCATTTATATTCCCCAGCTGGGAAATTGTCTTCACGTCAGTATTGGCTAACTTTAGAACCTGGTGACATCTGCCTGGGATCTACTCATCTGCACTTCTACAACAGTTTTATACAGCCATCTTTACCCTGTTCCTCTTACTTGAGTATATAATACTAGTAATAATGGCATGGGGAACATCATTAAGGCACACAGAGTATTTTGGTCAGTCAGGATGAGGTAAGATCTTGGCAAAGATTATTTGGTTTACAGTATGATGCAATACTTCAAGTAGTTTTAAGCCAGGAGAGCCACTCTAAAAGGTTATGTGGAGTCTATATAGAGTGTTTAGGTAAAAGGAAAACTGTATCAGGAGAAAAAAATAGATTAGTTTTGCCATCTTAGAGGACAAAATTAAGAAACTCACTAAGGAAACAAAACGAAAAGAAGCTTATGGTTTTAGTCCTGGTATTCCAAAGACAGACATTTCAGAAGGAGGAGGGTGAGGAAAATCCACAGTCAAGACAGCCACCTGTCAATAAAGACTCTTTGAGGCATTTCTGCAGAAGATGCAGGAGGTAAATTAGTTGCTATTTAGCTCTGAGAACACGCTAAATCTTAATCAACTCATATTCCTTATTAGCAGCACATCTGCTGGGAACTATTTCTTGCTCAACAATGCCTCGAAAAGGAAGCAGGAAAGAAGGGAGGAAACTGCTGAACTGCAAAACATCAGCACTTCACCCCTCTCACCTTAGGACTTCTTGATAGGAGTGAGCACAGACACTTTCAGATGCAGCATCACCGTTGCAAAGCCATAAGCGACGTTCAAGAGTAGCCTCAACTGAACAGGATAAGGAAGAGAAAGTATAAAACAATTTTCTATTTGGCATTCATGTTCTTGCTGACTTCACTGAGCTAGTAGCTGTCACTGAGCAGCAAGATCAGCAGCAATCAGTTCATTCATGGCCTGTATGCACAGGCTGTAGTCACAAGAAATCATCACTTTCATAGTCCAAGATGACAAGAGGAGGAGAAGCACAAAGCTACCTTCAGTAGTTTACCATTTGCTCAGTACCATTGCTCATAGATGAGCAAACTGAACACTGGTATACATGATGTAAAGAAGAAAATGACTACTGTAGCAGCCTTACTCTGTTGTAAATGATCCAGAGATTCCGCAGGATTTGTAATTACTCTAATAGATTCAACGACAATTGGCTCTACTTCCGTTGGCCTAACCCAAAAGGCCAACTTTGTGACCCGGTGATCAGGTCTCAGAGATGGAAGATGTCCACACTTCAAATTTCTAAGAAGGTCCATCCCTTGACACTTGTCCTCAGTACCTAAGAGTTGTACCAGGACACTGAAGATGTAATGGTCGTATTGCACCATCATAAGCCAACAGGACTCTGTGCTCCAGCCAAGACTTCACAAAAGAAGGTCTGGTCTGACAGAGGAGAGATGATGAAAGCTGACTGCTCCCTTGGATATATAGCTGTCTCTTACTGGAAGAAGGTTACAAGATACATTTACCTAGACAGAAGTCCATTTTACCTTCCTTCAAAACAAAACCAAAACCCAACCAAACACGCAACAATACAACAAATACCAAAAGGAGACCATTGCCAAGATCTACCTGAAATTGATTATACTTTTTTGTATACACATTTGTTTATCCTGTTACCATAAAACTAAGTAACTTAATGAACAAAGTTCCTCTTAAAAAATAAATCCAATTGCATTTTGAAGATTCAAATGCTCACAAGACCTTTAGAGACCTCTTCTCACTGTCTAGTGTTTGTCAGATTTATTCTTTGAGAGTAATCAAGACACTGAAACGTAAAATTGATCCTGAGGTCTCTAAAATTATCAGCTTCATATCACTCCAAAATAACAGGCACATTGGTTTCTTAAAATGTGTTAAATTTAATGTTAAATTTATCCCTGAACCTGTTGAGTTTCCTAATATATTCTCTGATCATAGGCTTGACTCTATCTTCCCACCCATCTTCTCAGAACATTAATCACTTCTGTTTTCTTAAACACTTAATATGGATGTTAGCAGAAAGCCTTCTAAAACATTTGCACTTGGAACCAAAGTGATCTGTAGGTTGCAAGAAAAGAAAACACACATTAATATGTATATGTTTATAAATACATGTAAAACGCATGCTCTGCTTAGCAACAGGAAAGGGAAAAACCCACCCACCCCAGGTGAATCCTGGTACAAGCTGAAGGATTACGTTAGGTTTTCCCTTCTTTACAATCCCACCTCCATACGCAACCCAAACTCCTACAGACCTCAACAATAAATTTGCAAATGCAAGCACACAGGCAGGAATCATAGAGAATATATAATCTAACCTTTAACTTCACAACAAGCAAACAATGGACTAGTTGCACAATAACTGGGGACCAAAGCCTTCCATATTGTATGCCAAAAAAAAAAAAAAAAGAAATAAATAAATAAAATAAATAAAAAAGAAAATAAAATTTGAACATTTCCATCTGTAAAATCATTTCGGGGATGGGGCCAAAATTGGCATTAGTGAAGAAAATTGGTCTCTAGGTACAGGATTAAAAAAAAATAATTAAATTAAATAACATTAAACCCAAATCTGCTTCATTACACAAACCAAAGGGTGAGGTCATGCCTGTTCCGGGCCACAGTTCACGCAACACTACAATTTTTCAGCGATACCATTTAATCGTTTTTCTAACTAATCCGCCGTTACTTTTGAGAACAGAGAAAAAGCAAAAGATAATAGATGAAACCGTGCCCCACCTTTCTCCCCCCCTTCCCCTGGCCCCCTCCCCTGTTACAGCCAGGGACACCAATTATTTCGGAACACCACAGCGCCACCAACACCCAGCAATGCAAAACAAAAAATAAAGATCTCCCACCGTGTGAAGAAAAAAAAAAAAAAAAAAAGAAAAAGAGCCTAGAAAAATGCCTAAAATTACAAAATGTCTCCCAAATGTACCTTCTTGGAGGAAAAAAAACACAAGCAAGCAAGCAAGCATCCCTCTTCCCCCCATCCCCTAAAAATAAATCAACCAAAAAAACCCCAACAAACCCAAGACATCCAAATGAAGTGTGGTGAAATAGGAATCTTTATATAACTAATGCTTTAAGCTAATTGCCACTAGAGCACTAATTTGCGAATAAAAAGGTCACTGTTTAGTAAGAGGCATAACTTAATATCAACCCTCTTCTGTCAATCTCCACCTTCACCATACCAAGGGCAGTTTTCCCCCGTACTTTAGACCCAAGTAATCCATCAAGAGCCTTCAAAAATGGCATTGTAAACTCTTTTAGCCACGACCAGACCATATAGAAGCAACATAAAATGCTCCTTTATATATTAGAGCTGCATTGTATTCATCAAGACAGTCACATATTTGGTCCTGGATCCGTTTATGACTCGGTAAAGAAACCCCTCCAAACAAAAAGCCAGAACCCTAAAAAAAAAAAAAACCAACCCCGAAACAAGTCCATCTGGAAAATATCCGAGTTCTTGTACTCTTAAATTGAACTTATAATTTCTGTAAAGCTTCTCGCGTATAAAATTTTCAAGAGGAAACAAAACTGACTTCAGTAATTGTGGATATTAAGGAGACATCGTTGGGTGGGATACACATGAGATCAAAGCGAAGAGAAATACAAGGCTACGTTTTGTTCATCAACAAAACCCAAACCCTCCACACACGGCACCGATACACGCAAAAAAAAAAAAACTCAAACCCAAAATACCAAACCCAACACCAAAAAAGAAAAAAAAGACAAAAAAAACCACCAAACCCAAACCCCCAGCAAGGAATATTTTTTGGTTAAAATCACAAACTTACCTTCGGAGAAGGCAGTCCTTGCAAAAAGGCTGTAACAATATGGACTGCACACTCGCTCGCCTACAACCAGCCACCTCCATGCTGCAAAGGGCTCCCCGAACATCCTTAAAATATTTCGCAAATGCAAAAAAGTGAGACTTTTTTTTTTTTTTTTTCCTCTCCTTCTTCTTCTTCCCTCCTCCCCGTCTCTTCCCCACCTCCACCCCCTCCCCGCTGC
>JANHFX010024169.1:6097-36393 GCA_027560015.1 Chloroceryle amazona | reverse complement strand
CAGCCCCCCCTGGCTCTGTTCCTGTGTGGGCTGCCCTGGGTGACCCTGCTCTGGCAGGGGGGTTGGACTCGCTGATCCCCAGAGGTCCCTTCCACCCCCTGCCATTCTGTGATTCTCTCCCAGTGTGCACAGAATCACCTTCTCTCCCAAGGAAGGAGCTGATGTCACCATCCAAAAACCTGCAACATCTCTGGGAGGATCCGTGAGCCTGTGGCCACAGCAGGACACGACTGCAGCAGCCAGTGGCTTGCCAGGAAAAATAGGGTTTGACCTGGTTTTGGTGTGGGTGTGACCTGGATTTACTTCCCACAAGACTGCACAGGTACCGGTTCCACTGCCGACCGCAGAGAGGTTGTAAGCACTCCATAAGCCTGACTTAGATTTCAGCTGTACCTGAAACAAGCCCATAAAGCCAGTGTATTTTTTTTTTTCTGTAAATGCAGCCAAAGTTCTGCTATTATTTAGATGCATCTGGGAGCTGAGAAATTTACAACGATTTGCCAGCACAAATATTTTTTGATAAAAAGCATTTCCCCCCCTTCCCTGTAAATGTTTTGCCTCTGGCTTTTGTGGGTAAAAAGATGTTTTGGCCAAAGCAGGTAAAAATAAAAATCTATAGCAGTTTATAGAAGTTGTCAAATACGATTTTAGTTCAGTTTTACAGAGAAACAGGACTTTCTGTTCTCTTCGGCGTCTGTGGGAAGGTGGGAAGGTCAATATTACCTCTATAAAACCTCCAGCAGCAAGGCTTTTTACACAGGTATGTCCACTTGCCGTGGAAAGTCAATAGGTACACTCAGAGCAATTCCTGAACCGAACAGGGATGGTGAAAAGGGAATTGGAGAGGTTGAGCTCGCTTGTGTGAAGTGAAACAGAGGCGAATTCCTTAAAGGCTTGAACCAGCCCCTGCTGAGAGATACGAAATTGCTTCAACAGAAACAGGACCTGACCTTCACTGAGAGACAAGCCAGGACCTGGAGGAGCCCCAACTGCTTAACACAGGCACAGACATGCCAGCAGCCACCTCCTCACCCCGCCTCGGGTTGGATTGCAGTCAGTCCCTGGAAGAAAATAGAAATTCATCATAATGAACGAAGCAGGAGGTTTGGCTCTGTAGCACCATTTAATGCCTGATAATCCCTCATCCCAATTTGCTCCAGTTTATTAGGCATCCCTAGAAACAGGCATGATGGAAATACCATGGAAACATGACAGCAAGTAGAGCTGTCTGTTCACAGCTCTCCATCGAGGGATTCTTCAGGGAGAGCAGAGATGGCATCCCATGGACACCTCCCTCTCCTCTTCCCAGCTTCATGTCAAGAGCATGAAGACAGCCCCACAGTGCAGCCGAGAGGGGCACTTCGTCATCAGGTCTGGAGGGGAAATCAAGCCAGCCATGCCCACAACTCTCAGCGCCAACAATCCTCCTGTGGTAATATCAAAAATCCCAGTATGGGCAGAAAGGGGCAGATGAAACTCGCTGAACTAAGCTGCTTGCATCTGGAGACACCAGAGGGAAGTGTTACTTCCCTCCCCCCAACACTTGTGCTTCAGCATTGCCACTTGGCTCAGATAATTTACTTTTAATAGTCTGGTTACAAATGAGATTGCAAAGGAAGCACGTGACTCAGAACAGGGATTTCTGAGTCATTCTCATTTCCCCCTCATGCCTCCTAGGCCTCTAATAAACTACAAAGAGACATTAAGAAAACACTAAGAACTCTTTATCTGCTGAGATTGGGGAACTGGTACAGTGAGCAGGCAATAATGGATTCCATGTATTCGCAATACATCCCTGCGGCAGCCGCCGAACGAGGGAGACGGGAAGTTCCAGCGCCCGGGACGACGTAGCCTGCCCAGATCAGGCAGCTGGAGGTGGACAGAAAACAGGCGAGCAGAGGCTGAGGTTGGGTGAACACACCGTGCCCAGGCAGGAGGCTTTCAGCCGTGCCCATGCCTCCTTCCCTTGGAAACGCAAGGGGAGTTAAGCAGCTGTTGCCTGTGCTTTGAGACATCTTCTCCACCACCCTCGACCGGGTACCGTATCACTTGGGCCAGGTTAAATCACAGCACGCAAATGGGGAGACAAGAGGGGCCACATCCTCCCTGTTCCTGACTGTAACACCAGTTCAGACAACTGCAGGTAATGGGAAAATCAGGCCTGGGGAATCAGTGGGTAAATGTCCCCCCAAGGCAATGAAATCAATGGGAAAACCAAAGAGAGGTTAGAAACACATAGACAGAACTAATTACAGAGAGAGTGCTAAGCCTGGGGTGGATGAGAGCCCTTGATAAAGGAAATGGCTCCACCAGGTAAACGGAGCAGTTGGCCCCAATGACTTGGCTTATTTATTTTATTTTTTTTTTCTCTTTCTTCATGTAGGTCAGATGCCTTCCCAAGGGGCTTTCTCTTAACCTCCCTCTTAGGATCTCAATTACACACTCTACACAGATTAACAACAACAACAGATAATAGAACAGTTAGAGCAAAAGAAACCTCAGAGGAAAACATAGTGCACTTAGACCAGAACAAATAGCAAAGGGTTCACGGGGAAGGAAAATCAATGTGGCTGATATTTATTACACTCTTTATGGAGGGAGATGGGACTCAACCAGAGCCCATTTAGAGTTCTGTTCTGCTTGGGTTTTGCCATAAACAGAAATAATGAGTCCAGCCCTTCATTACTGTTTTGTGCCCAGCACATTTTAATTAGGGTTAGGAAAAAGACAGGGAAGGAAAAAAAAAAAACCAGCAAGGAAAAGAGAAGGAGAAAGAAAAGAGGTGAGAAAAATCTCCAGCTAATTCATAATTTAGTATCAGTTCTGTTCAGGCTTCTGCTGGATCTTCCAAAAGCAAGATCCCTTTTCATTCGGCTTGGATAGTGGCTGTTCAAACGGCCTTTTGATGCCACACATGAAGAGAAAACTAACAACCACGAGCAGGGAGGAGAAAGGAGAAGAAAGAAGGCAAACAATGCAATAGAGAGAGAATCTAACAACACAGCGTCCTGCCCTGGGAGGCAAAGGCCACTGGTGGCGGCTGCAATTCAGCGCGAGTGGGAAGAAAGTAGGAAAAGATCAGGAGAGGAAATGCACGTTGTGAAGCAATTGCATCCTCATTTTCACCCGTTTGCTTCCCAGCGTACACACAGAGCAAGGTGTGCACAGACAGGCTCAGAGCCACGCAGCAGGAGGCCACGGGGATGTTCCTCTGTGTGTGCTCTCACACACACGTACGGGACATAACCGTGACCTCCACGAGGGATGTGGGGCAGGGGAGCATGTGCCACGCTGGCTGATGGGAAGTTCTTGCAAGTTCTCGCTCTCTCTGCCCCACGCGTGCACGCAAAGTCAACTCTGAGTGTGTCTGTTTGTGTGCAGGTGTCCCACGGAGTGTGTTCTACCTGCTTGATCCATCCTAATCCATGACTGACTGTGCTTGGACGGGGTGGAGATGGCTAGGATTGAGATCGGACTGCAGTCAAGGAATTTGAAAAGTGATCTGAGGTGAGTCCTGCTTCAAGTAGAGCTCAAATCAAATTATTTCAGTTGTGGCAGGGAGGGGGAAGAGAAACAGAGTAGGTGAAATAATAGCTACTGTCTAGCTAAGATAAGCCATGCAAGACAAAATATTAATTCTGATTCTGTTAGCAGACCAAACAGAGAGCGCCGTAATTCCATCCACTTGTCCAAATCAGAGGAAATTACTGTCACCAATGGTGCATAATTCAGGGGTGATAAATCATTAAAGTCAGGTTGAAATGGTTACATCCCACTGTTTGATGCTATTGATAATAAGCCTGTCTGGGAAAGGGAGCTCCTCTGTGTTAGGGGCTCACGTTGCTTTGCTGACAGAGGGGTGGGCAGGCTTTGAAGCTCTTTTAAGGTTCAAGAGCCTCACTGATAGTGGAGAACAACTCCAACCCAGGCCGCCTTGCTGATGTCTTGTATCTCCCATTGCACAAGCCCAACACCAGACTCAAGATGAGCCATCTCCTCACGCTCACTGCCATGTCCAGGGATGACTTCAGACCTGGAGGAGGTCTGAAGATAAAGCCCTACCCCGCTGTGCTCTGCTTGCTCCCAGCTCTGCCAGTGATGTGCTGTGTCATCTTGAGCAATCACTATGGCTAGACACGTCCCCTTCCGTATCAGATGGCTCATACAGGTGGCCTCATTAACCTCATTAACTAATGAGCCAAACTGATCATATGCATCTGCTGATGAGACTAGCCTGGTGTCTTGGAGTGCCAGTATTGCTCCATCAGCTCACAGTAATCTGTCCAACATGATCAAAAGTCTCTTTCCAACATTTGCCAGCCCAGCAGGGGTAAAAGGAAACTGAGCTGGGCTCAGTGCTGGGGAAAGGGGCGTTGTAGGTGAAACACGGAGCTCAAATCGGGATCGAGAGGAAGCCGTTCCCTGCTCTATGAAATTAGTGCAGTTGAGAACAAGGGCCCAGCCAGTTTATGGAGCACACTCGGTTTGTCATTCTCCCCGCTGCTCCAATCACTTTGGGCTACCCTGGAGGAGTGGGGCTGTAATCACCACCAGACACAAACACAGGAAAAATCCCTCCTGCTTTGGGGAAGTAGGTAAACCTGGGGCTCAAGCTGTGTCTCTGCAGGAGCTGGAGAAAGCTGCAGCTTTCTGCAGCCACCTGGAGCTTAATTGCCTCTTAAAGGAATTATCTTGTGCCTTTATCCCTAAGAAAAACAACTATTTGTACGGAGCAGCCAGACAGATAGGGAAGCATGTTGGAAATCACTTTGTAGAGCTGCTTCCCCTCCCTTCCCCACGTTCAAAGTGAAAGAAAATAGAAACAATATTCACTCAACAGTGACAGGAAGGAGAACAGGTGCTGGGCAGAGCACCTTCTGGAAGAGGAAAGAAAAGACATTTCCAAGTGTCCCCTGGTCTTGGGCTCCTTCCCCAGGCACCTGCAGTTGGTCGCTGGTGCACACTCCTGAGGGACTGACCCTGTGTCTCACTAAGGGCACCCTTCCTCTGCCATCTCTCAGCAGAGCTTTTGCTGCTCCTGGCAGCAAAAACATGACTGTAATTAATGTTTTTAGGGAGTTCTCCCAGCATTTTGCTGGGATTCTGGCAGGAAGACTATTTCTTTTCTCCTTTAAAGAAAAATAGAAGCTCTTTTCTCTTTCATATATACCAGGAATAACTCTTTGCTGAAATGAGCTACTCGCTGTGGGAGAAAGGCACTGCACTGACAGGCTTGAAAACTGACAACTTACTATTAAACTACAAAAAAGTCACCTCCCTGGTGATGGTGGAGGCTTAGCAGCAGGAGACTCTTCTCTTCCAGCATCCTTTTTGCCGTACTAAAAGCTTCAGAGGAAGTTGTAAGAAACCAGACGCGGGCAGGTCTAGCCTAATGTACCCAGAGCTTAAACTAACTCTGGCTTAAACCCGAATCGTGGGGTTTTTACCCTCTCCATTGTCATGCAGCCTTGCCTTGTAACGTTGTGTCCAAACTCCCTTCTGAACATCTCGGCGAGCCCTTGGTACTGAGACATCCAAGCTTCCTGACCACACTGCAGCAATCTGGAAGGAATCTGGAGGGATGTCCCACAGTAAGAATGGACTTCAACACCTAGGGCTAGACCAAGGCTCCAGTGACTCACTCTTCCTCCCACCCAACCTTGTATTCCTAATGTTAGTGTCTCAGTCTACGGGTGGTTCTCCTTACTCAGAGCTCCGTACCACATTTACCTCGTGTCCCTGTCTCTTCTTCTCCCAAGCATCCATATACGCATCGATCCATGTACATGATCTGTTGTACTCTCAGCATTTGGCTTTCAAGCACTTGCTTTTAGAAGCACTAAAATCATATAAAATAAGCCAGAATCTCTCCCATACCCCCACCTTCTCCAATTCACCATCAGGAGCTATTGCCACAGGCTTTAAATTTGAGAAAAAAAAACTTATTGTGACTTTTTTTACAACTAATATTTGTATTCAAACCATTTGGCATTACCTGCACGTGCCCTGGGAGGCAGAGCAGACGGGGGGAAAGCCCTCAAACTATCAGGATAAAAAGGGATTGATTGAAGGACCGCACTGGGGCAGGAAGACATGTTCTAGACATTCACATCCCAAATAGGCAAGACTATCATTTTGGAAGGATCAATTATAACACATTTCCTGGAGTAACTACTTCCCTGGTTAGAAAGCTTCATGCTTAGCCATTTGTTGCTTTCATTTTCTTGTCCTTGATCATCAGCTCATATATATCAGCATTTCTTTACAGAATTCAATAGAGATACATCTGCTTAAGTGAGCTAAAGATCTGCTCCAAGTCTCACACAAGTTTCAAAGAGATTCTTGGCAAATGAAGAAGGAAAATAAAAGTCTTTTTGTACTCTAAAATTTCCCAGGAATAAAACAAATGCACAGTCAAAACTATTCAAATGGCATTTCAGGAGATCAGTCATAGAACCTATTAATGCATTTCTTTTTAACCTAAGCTAGAGTTTGCAAATTCACTTTGGGCTTATAGGCTAACCTGTTCTCTTGCCATCACGGCCAAACCTGATTTCTGACATAAGACCCAGCTCTGTGTTCACAAGTCTCCGTGCTGAAGTGGATTCTGCCCAACAGAGATGGGGTTTCATTTGAAGAATAACTTCAGAAGAATCTTATCAAGGTTGTATCAGCTCTTGAAGTCATGTTACATGCACGGTCAAGTACGTCAGGTGCATACCCACCAAAAATCACCTGATTTTTCAGAATGTAAGGTCAGAATCGAGTGTAGGGTCTCAGATCCATCCTCACGTAAGCAGTGCTGTACCCTGGGGAAAGCTGGTCTGAAATCAGTGTGGTTAGTCGCTCGGCAAAGCTCTGCACAGCACAGTCCAGAGCATTTATAGCTGCAAGCTTGGGCCTGATTCCCCACTGCATGGTAAATGACAATTGTTCCTGCTTCTAAGGTCCTTGCCTACAGAGTTTTATTCCTATAAAAGCAAATAACTGCCCCCATCTTATATGGCCGGAACAGAAAATGTCTCTGCAATCGTGATTCTCTCTTGAGTCTGTACTTTGTGGTCCTTTTACACCCACCTCAATACAGGCTTTATTCTGGCATGCACTGGGATCGTTTACAGGCAGTGAATAAAGAGCAGTGATGCTACTGAGACTCTCCACAGAGCTTGGCAAATTGACTTTAGCTGCTTCCCAAGGATTACATGGAATTTGCAGTCCAGTGCTTCCCGTGACTGCATATGGCATGTTCTTGCAGAGAGCTGGGATTGGGCTGGGACTCAGTGACTTCTCATTTGTGCTTTCCCTTTGCTTCCAACCTCGCACATGCCAGCTTCACCAGCACGGATGAAATCAGCCTGTGGTACGTGGCAAAGAGAGTTACAACAAGGAGTAAGCTGGAGCTTTGGCTCAGCACGGCTCACCTGCAGGAATAACCTAAGCAGGAGTAAGCCCTAATAATCACAGCTCTTGAAAAGCCTCAGTTTCATTAGAGAGACTTTAATAGCTTTATAAAATCAGGATGGTATTTATTACAACAATTCACAACACACAGTCAGGTGGTGACTGGCACGTTCGGACACTGGTCGAGACCCAGCGAAGGGTGATTGTGTGGGTCTCAGGTTGGATGTCTACACGTTAAAGCAACCACAGACAGGGGCCACTGGTGAAAATCTTGTTCAATTAACTTCCCGAGGATCCTGCAGAAAATCAGGGGCAAAGAAATAGAAAAAGGGGTTGCTGAGCACACTGCCCCCCAGCTCTGCTTCCTGGGAGCCTGGTCTGTGGTACCCAGACCTGGGGCTCCAGGCAGTCCCTTCAAAGAAGGGTGTGCACACAGTTACCCAGCTGTCAGAAAACTCTTCACCTTTGAATCCCTTTCCCTAACTGTTATTACCATGTTTACCTGGTTACCAACAAGATTCAGATTTGAATAATGGCTTTGCCCCTCCCTAAACCCCATCGATTTAGGGCTTTAGTTTGTTTGTGTGTCATCTTCTCCTCCTCTTGTTTTAATTAAGATACATTTTCCTAATTATCCAAAGAGAAACACGAACACAGATTAAAAACAGAATTATGCAAGGAGCTGGGGTAACTGAGATCCAAGGGAAGGGGCTGACGTGGCTGTGCTCTTACTCAGTGCACTTTTGCAGTGACTTTCACCCAGGGTGTTAAATTTGCTGCTCAGACATTAATTAACCCTCTCACTTGCCCCATGAAGAGCCCCTTGAGCAGCGGGTTCCCACGGCCAGCTGCACAGCGGCACGGAGAAGTGGAGTAACTTGCCTGCGGGAACAGAGCACGCCACTGTTTCCTATTAGATCCATTAGGGAGGGTTATGGCTCTGTCCTGGCCATCTGACTGAACACAGCAAGGCTGGAAGTATGACAGTATTTTGCTTATCTGCTGAAAAGTCTCCTGTGCATCCCAGGAAATAGCTGGCTCTGACCACTGCTGGTGGGAGGGCAATGAATTTGACGTGCTTTGAGGAAAATCAGACCGGTCGTTGCTAAGACCTGACCTCCCATGAGCTCAATCCTACTGCTCTACACTGCGAACACAGAGGAACAGGAGCAAGTTAAGGTGACTCCAAAACCAAGCTCAGTACTTCAGGTTCATCATTTAGATTCTGAAAATGCTGGCGAGAGCAGAGCTCATTTGTTGATGTCTGTTTGCAGGGGTTTCTTTGTTTGAAAAGGCTAATCAGCTATCAGGATGCACAGGCAATTGCTTAAGTGTAAAGGAAAAGGAAGAAATTGTTCAAAGCTATTCAGATGAGGTGGCGTGGTTTGCGTTTTTGTGTCGGTGTGCAGCCAACTGACAAATGCTGAGCCAGAGTCTGGTGTAAATCCAGATGAATTCCATTAGAATCAACAGACTTGCTTCCAATTTATTCTGATGTAACAGGGAGAATGATATTTCCATTTAGATTTACATTAGATTTGTTTCCTGGTTTCCATAATTCAGCCAGTTTCCATTGTGTACAAAACCAGCCTGGGCCAGATCTTGATCCCATTTGCATTGGATGAAAACAATGGTTTCAAATGGAGCTACACTGGATTTACAATTGCATAAACGAGAGCAGAATCTGATCTATTCCAAGGGAGAATTTCCCAGGGCGTTGCCATGTGAGAGCGCTCCTGTCACCTCACCTCACTCAGGTGCTTTGCCATTGATTTAGGTGAAAATTCTCCATTGAAATCCTGGACTGGAGCCCTGAGCTTGGCAGCTACCGCTTCGCACACCCAAGGTATAGAAGCCCCTCTTCCCTTCAGAAGATGAGCTAAGAAGCCAACACCTCCTCCAGCTCATGACCTAAAGTACAAATACCAGGCACTGGCTTAGGAAAAGGTCAGGAACAGAGAAAGCTCAGCCTTGCCTGGCAGAAAGCCTTCCTTAAAAGATATATTGGCCCTGATACACTTCATTTGTCAACACACATTGTTCATAACTCAACTTCTCCATGTTGGCTTTCTCTTCCTCCCTTGAGGCCCTTCCGACTCCCCTCGTTCGGTTGTAATTGGAAATGTTGGGAGCAATACAATGATTCTCTGGCAGATAAGGCTGCCTGTGCTGGTGGCCACACTGCTAGCAATAGATTGGCTTATTACTAATAACTAATAAGAAGGTTATTCCCAGCAACATGTGCAATCAAATGGATTTACTCCTCCCTGTTGAAGCTGCTTATTTCACTGCTAGCGGGAAAATAAGGCCATTTAAAGTCATTTATGGTAGTTGCAAAGGCTTTTCTGAGTAGATATACAAGCTATGTTGCCATAGCTTCTAGAAGGACTTTGAACTCAGCTCATCCATCTGCTTCACAGCCTCTCACTCTTGTTCCTTGCTGCCTCTAGAAGACTCCATTTCAGCTGGGTACGAGCAGGCGTTGCTCTCACTCTGGTTCTTACAGGCACGGTGCCAGCACAGGTAACCCTTCAAGCACTGGCCTCCTGGCTGCCAGCTACCGTAACGCGTTATGAAGGTGGATGTTCCACCTCAGGTCTCGAAGATGAGCTTTGCTATTGAAACATGCAGCTTGGTTCTGTGTCACCCGGCGCCCGGGGAAACGCAAAGCTGATGTGCAGTGAAAGCAGCTACACCAGCAGCACGTCCCCTTACGTCAGTCCAGCATGGTGCCCCAAATGAAGACGTACCTCTGCCATTTGCATTTGCAGGACTCCTGTGTGTTTAATTCCACAGTCGCTTTAGATTCCTTTACAAATTGAAATACTTCTCTTAATTTACAACATTTAGCACCAAACACGGGAAGACAACAACGAGAACAACCGCAAGGGCACCGATGACAGCTCCACGCTTACAAGGCTATCGGTATTAAGAGCACATTATGTGGCAGATTGAAATTTCAGCATCTCTACACTTCTCTCACCACGTCACCGCAGCCCTGTGCAGAGAGACAGGAAATTACCCCATGGGTTTGGCCTGCAGTATATAAAACAGAGCCATGAAAAAACAAGGAAATCATCAAATTTCCAGTGTAGGCGGCAGTCTGTCTGGTAGGTTTGCACACATTCACATTATCGGGGCCCACGAGTGCCCAAAGGCAGCCTTACGCCGAGCAGCTCATGCCTATAAAACACAAAGGCACCCCAGGTTCTCTGCTGTCTGATGCTTCACAGCGAGCGGCAACCGAGTGGGACCCATCACGCTCTAACGAAGGCTGACATAAATACTTATTTGTGATTTTGTTCCCCGTGGTTTCTATTCCAGCGTGCAATTTGCATTACAACTGGATCCTAATTGTCCGTTTCAGCAGGCAAAGAGCAATCTGATACAGATTATAATGTGCAAGGTAAAGCAGCAGTGTCACAAAAGAGATGCCACCAAATAAAGGCTGACGCCTTTTCTCCCGGGCTTTTGATACCGGTTGATAAAGCAACTGGGCAGCACTGCCCAGAATTAACACGAGCTCAGATAAACCAGGACAGTGAGAGTCAGCTTCACCGAAACAAAAAGTGACAGAAACTCGTTCGTGAGGGCTTTGTGACAGCGCTGAGTGTCTGAGGCAATGCAGTCCTGAAAGCACCTTTGAGGTGATGTGGTGCCACTGTTCCTCGGTGAAGGGACACACCACGGGGACAGTATGGCACGATAGCCTGGCCTGAGGGCCCTGCAAAGGAGCATTGGCAGAGCTGCCTTCAGAAAGGAGCCCCTGCAAAGCACCACCAGACTCACAGTGCTGCTGGGAGCCCCTGGGAGGTAACAGGGCACGTTTGGCTCCAGCAGCCTGTCTGAGGTAGCACGGCAGAGCCGTCTTGGGGACAGAGCCCCAGAAAGCAGCGTGTGGCCCTGAGAAGAAAGCCATGTGGCTGAAAACCAGGAACAACTGGATGGAGAGCACTTCCAGGAGGGAATGCCACCCAGCCAGCCCGACTAAGGGAGGCTAATGTGGCACAGCTGCCCTGTGCCAACCGAAATGTGCTGCAGCTGCCATGGATCGGAGAGTGCGTGCGAGTGCTTCTAGGGGAGGGAAATCCATAATGAAGTAGCCTCAAAGGAGACACGACACAGCCTGCTCGAGACCCCGAGAGCTCAGCCACTGCCTTGAATTCTCCTGCATATGAGAAAACCTCTGTATTCCCAGGGCCGCTAGTGCAGACTCATTGATTAGAAGGCAGGGCAGGAAATTAAATGAGGCAGGTGAATTAAAGCCAGACTTCACAGGCTGCATCTGTTCCTCCGCTCCCTCTGGGTACGACACTGATGTAACTTTAAAAAGTAAATTTAGTGCTGAGGAAAGCTGCCAGGCTGATGGCCCTGTAAACTGCAGCGCTCGATGCATCCACAGCTCGGGTAGAGGAGAAGCACAGAAGAGCTGCTGAAACGTGCCTCAGCCTGAGCTGCCTTGCTGGAGCTGGTGGAGGTGCCATGCCTGGGCTTGTCTTCTGCTCCTGAAGCTGAAGAAGAAGGAGCTAGCTGAAGCTCCCAGCTGGAGGTGGATGCAGCGGGGAGTTTGGTAATCCTGCCTGTGATATCCCATCAACAGCAGGATCCCAAGGATCAATGCTCCCGACGAGAAGGAATCCCAGCTGTGGTGCAGCATGTGGAGCTGCAGACGGCTCCAGCTCGCAGTAGGCCCAGGCTGGCACGCAGGCAGGACTCTGCACACCTCTCAGCCTTGGTCCTCGGGTCTTGTCCACACCTGTGTTCACAGATGAGAAGGAAAACATCCATTTCAGAGCAGTTCTTCCCTGGTATTTGGACATACCACAACAGCCCTGTACTCTGCAGGTGGTTTGATGGACCTAGACAAGCGAGGAGAGATGGGACATCTCCATCAAGAGGCCCGTTTTGCCACCCAAGTGTGTGTCCAGAAGAGGATTTGAAGCATGTGTCTGCCTATTGGAGACCCAGACTCAGGTAAACCCCCGATGTCTAAATTATATGGTAAAAAGGGGCTGTCAGCTCTTCTGAGAGCAGCTGAATGGTGTGATCCCAGCAGTTCACAGGTATTTCACAAGGGTACCTGAAAGGAAGGAGTATGAGGCAGTGTGGGGAGGACAGGCAGGATAAAAGTCAGTGTGAAACAAGGGAGTAAAAGAGGTTGTCACACTGATTCCCCAGCCCTCTCATCACTGGAGGGATGCACAGTCCTATCTGCAAAGCATTAAAAAAATCCCTTGAAGGAAAACAACAACATAATGAACAGTCAAATAAAGCAAGAGAACAGTCAGCTCTTGTTCCTCAGAACATAGTGTCTTCTCTTGTATATCTTGCATTGGATTATGGCATAGAAGGAAAAAACAGAAATAGATCAAATAGATCCAGTTCGTTTTACCTCTTTTTATGCTGTACCTGTGCTGTTTCCAGGTGGTTTGCCTTTTTTTTTTTTCTTTTCCTTCTTTTTCCCATGTGATAAGATCCCTCATTTGAAGGACAGCGACCAAACCAGCTCTTCCTGCTCTGAAGAAAGGCAGCGACTACACTTAGAATAAAAGATTGTCAGGCAGATTTGAAGTGTCAATCAAAGCCTATCTCTGAAAAAAAAAAAAAGATACAACATTAGTCCAGGCAGCTCCCCCCATCACCATTGTTAATTTACTCCTTCCAGATATCCCCCTGAGCTGCAAAAAGCATTCCAGAGCTGGCCAGAGCATGCCAGCTGCCAGGCATGAGGTGTTAGAGTAGATACTGGACCTAATTCCGCTCAGGTCAGTTTGCCTTTTGCAGAGTAGAGGACTGTGATTATCAGGTTTGGAGGAATAAATACTGGTCTCCCAAGCTCGGTGAAGCAAACTCTACCTTTGTAGCAGAAGAGGGGCATAGATTTAGTTCTCTGTTGCTGAGCGTGTCCCATCTTCAGCAGGACACCTCCACTTTAATATTATTATTACTCTAATTGAAATTATTATTTATGGCTGCACGAGGCACTTTCTGAGCACTCAGGAGAGTCCTGGCTGCGCTCCAAGAAACTCATTATTTCAGGACAGACGGACGTGCCATGTGGTCAAGTGGCAGAAATGCTGACCCAATAGCACCAGCACTCTCCTGGGAGCCTGACTCCTTGGTTGACCTTGGAAAAGTCACATTCCCTCTTCCCATACCTAGACCCATGCCATTCTTTGCCCATCTTAGTTGCTTGGACTGAAAGATCTTTGGCTGTGACTTTGTTCACATTTTTGTCTTAGAATCTCTTTCTGTGCAAAGGCCAAGGAAGTACTTGGGGTAATATTTAATAATAGGACAAAAAAAAACAAAACCCCAAACTGGAAATTGAGAAGCTCCCATTTCTCACCACATTTCTTCAAATGCTTTTGTTGGAAAAAAAAAAGAATCAAATGTTTTCTCATTGCCAAAACAAAGCCCAGCAAGGCATGTTTTTCAGTTGAAAAACAGAACATTCAGGTTTGAGGGGTTTGGTAAAACCATTGCCAGTCATTGAAATTTTCTGGGGAAGGTTCTGTAGCAATCAGAGAAACATCCATTTTGTCCTGAAAATAAGTTTGAACTTAAAAATCAAGTTGTCCTGTGAGCAGGGAAACTGGTGAAACCCGTTCTTCTGATTTCTGCATTACAACTGCTTTTATTTTTTTCTTCCTTTTTTGGTGCTCCCAGCTCGCTGTAGCATCCCTTATCTCCTCCAGAGCTCCTCAGCAAAGTCCTCAGCTCTCCCAACAGCTCCTTGCTCTGCAGGGAAGGGGCAGCAAGCCCAGGGGCTGGTTTGAAGCTGGGCAGGTACTGATTGACCAGTATCTAAATGCCAGTTGGTCACCTGGCTGCTGTGGCTCAAAATAGATAGGGAGCAAGAGGTGTAATTACCTTTCCTTCAATAGGATATTAACTTAAATGTCTCTCTTCTATCCAGCTGCTAGGGTTTGGGGCTTTTTTTCCATGAAAATTGCAGGAATCTCGGGTCTGTGAGACCTCTCTCTTTCCATTAAACTGGGTTGAATCAGGTCAGCTGGTTTAGAAATTATTGGAGCGAGGGGACTGGCATACAGATGGAAGAACAACACAAGGAGGCTCGTTGCCTTAGAAAACCTGGCTCAAGAAGGCAGCAGTTTTGGTGTAACACTGAGTCCCTAATGTTAGGTGACGCTGTCACCATGACAGTGACCAAGCAGTCTCTGTCCTTTGGAAATACAAAGGTTGTCAAGCCCCAGGACTGTCCGTAGGGGGGTTGCCGTGTGTTCTACAGAGACACCAGGGCCCTGCTCTGTGGGAACTGCTCAGGAGCCCAGACAGTCCCTAACCTGAGTCACTGGATGGACAAAGAGTTGGATGCAGAGGAAGAATAAATTATCTCGCACTTACACGTAGGAAAACAAAGGCCAAGAGCAGCAACTTACTGAGGAATCCTGTGAGAGAGTCAGAAGAAGGCTCAGATGTGCAATGTCCCCATCTAGGGCCCTAAGCAAAGTCCACCTCAGCTCCTTCTCGCTTCATCAGCCCAGCAGAAGTCCCTCTCTCATGGGCATTTCCCTCTGATTCACTGCCCTCGGGATCTGAGTCAGTCTTACCCCGGCTTCTCCTTTGGCAGCTGAGACCACACGGCGTGCTGATGAGGAAACGTTATTTGTTGTTTCGTTTGGGTTAATTATTCATGGGCACTGTGCTGAAAACACTCGGAGCTGCTTTCTGAACAGCCCTAGAGCTGGCGTGCAGGGAGGGACTTACCAAACACTGGTGGCCAGGCTGCCGTTCCACAGCCAAGCTCTCGTCCATCTGCTTCCCTTCAGCCCTTGTCACGCTCCCCATCTCTCATGGCTTTGGCTGTGCTCTTTGGCATTATCTGAAGAAGAAAGAGGCAAAGACGGAGCGCCGTGGACACGCAATCAGAAATGGCATTTGATCAAGGAGGCACTGGCCTCGGTGTGGGGAGAATAGAAACCTCATCCCCTGACTGTTTTGTTTTTTCACTCGCACCGTGTAGCTGAGGATGAGCCACTGGCAGGGTTTCAGACCTCTTTATCCTTCCACCCTCCTTCAGATAATCTGAAACTGTCTGGAAACCTTTTTCTCACAAGCCAGGCTCCCCCTCTTTAGTGCATGCTCCTGGAAATCCATTTTTCATCGTAGAGCAAGGGCAGCCTGTAGCTTTAGAGCACTTTGAGGATGTTTAAAGAGAGACAGAGGCTTGACTTGCTCTAGACACACTCCCCCCCACCCACCCCGTCTATTAGCACTAAGTGGTGGTTTTCTGGGCTTATGGTTCCATAAACATTTTCTGACAGGGATACAGGCCCTGCAAATAAGTTTTAAGCTTAGTAAAGTAGGATTATTTTCTTAGTTACTCTTCTGAAGACCCTTAGAAATCTTCTATGGCTACCTCCTGGGGTCTCCTGAGTGGAGGCTGAAGCTCTTACAAGTTTCTAGGGGTACCTCTTTCGGGGGAGCGTTTGCTTAGGGAGCTCATTAGCACACCCTGGACTGCAACCAAGATCCTTGTGGCCCGTAGGCAGCAGCTCTGCCTGGCAGCCACCCCACCCAGCCCAGCCAGTAAGTGCAGAGTCTTTCTGACTCTTGTGAATTGCTCTTTGCAATTATGCAGAGAAGAAACTGAGCCTGGGCTGCAAATATTTCATCAGGAGTTAGAGAAGTTGAGTTAATGGGGTGAGGGGTTTTTGTTGGGTCCTAGCAAAGAACACTACCAGTCTACTTGGGCTGATATCAATCACTGGTTGGGTTTCCTGCAAAACCCAGAGCGGGATTCATATCCCAGCACTTGCTTCCTCACTTGAAATTTCAGAGGATTGTAACAGCCAAGGATTTGCTGTGAGCCAACCCTGTAGCACCATAAAACACTGGGACACAGGAATGGGCAAACTGGGTAAAAATCCTCCCCTGGTAGAAATCAGCACAGCTAAAGAGAGAGGTCCAGGAAGTTGTACTACATCACACCAGAAAAGAGCCTAGGTTAGAATACACTCTCCTTTCATTACTTCTTTTCCTAGAGCCAAGACAGACCCCCCCCATGGGATGTATTGGCTCAGTTTCATCTGCTGCAATTCCCTACAACTGCACAGGGAGGAATTCAGATCTTATGAGCCATGTTCTCCACTGATACAACCCTCTGCTTGTGTTAAATGAGCTTCTTGGGCTGAGCAGTAAGTAACTGAGCTAAATACAGGTGTCATCTTCTGACCTGTACACTGTGAGAGGTCAGCAGAGGTAACTGCTCCGCTGCTTTCGGGACTTCAGAATCACTTAACTGATTTCAAGGAGTTTACACCAGCAGAGAGCTTGGCCTGTGAGTAAGTAATACACATAAATACTACCTCCAGCCACAGAGCTGCAGTCAGTCCCTACCTGGCCGTTGCCTCAGTAACGCGTCTCTAGGAGGATATTTTTTAAGCCAGTGTTATTTATCCAGTAGATGGAAGCAGGCCTATTAAGGCCATACCAGGTCAACATATGTCTAAGCATGTGCTGAAGAACTTAATTAGTTCTCCCTGAGAAGAGAGGTTCCCCATGCTATTTAAAGGATCGTTACCCTACTGTGAGATGCCTTGAAGCCTGCTGCTAGGCCTGAGCTTAACAGGGCAAGCCTGTAGTAGTTGGATGGGAGCAAAAAGTCTCCCCACCATGCTGAGGAGTAATTGCTGAGCAACCCCAGGAGCTGGAAGGTCAGTGCAAGGAGCAGGCATCACAAAATCACACTGCAACCCAGTGTAAGGGACTTAATTAACGTCTGGGTTCTAATGTCAGCTTTCTCTGCAGGTCAAACTGTGTAGATCCCATTATTTTTCTGGTTTCTCTTTCTAGAGATCCAACGTCATCTGCTGTGTTTGGTGACTGCTCGCAGGCAATTCCAGTGAGAGTGAGAAGGATATAAATGTGATATAAGAATGATATAATCCTGGAGTGAGCCACTACCGAGTGTCTGTGTCAAACATCGATCCTTAAGTCATCACGGGAGTCAAAGGTAAGCAGTAGCTTTTTAGCATCAGCTAAACTGGACCTTAAGCAAGTGGCTCAGTCATAATTTTCATTTATGAGGCAAAAAATCAAAGACTGTAAACTGAATGCCAGTGAGGGAATTCGGTGGGTTCCCCAAAGACGGATGGTTTTGTTATTCTGCCAGGAGGTAGTTCCTGGAGTGGATGGACTTTTGGAAAAGTAGGCTGAACAGCCTCTGAGGGATAAAGCGGAGTCCCAAGCGTTTCAAACCTTGTAGAAGCACTGGCGCTTTCCAGGGATGCTGAGGCTGGCTTGTAGAAGAGGGAGAATCCTGGCCGTGCTTGTCTCGACCTAAGAGTGGCTTATATACCACGTGGGACCTTGCTCTGCTCTTCGAGCTGTCAGGAGTTGTTCGTAGATGAGTTGTTATGGTAACTGAGCTAATGCCCCGAGATAGATGTTTTCAGGTGGCTCCAGGCCAGAAAATCAACACCAATAGATTCCAGATAATAGACTTCTGCTAAACTCAGTGCCAGCATCTACTTTATTTAACCTATTCACCAATGACTTACTGAACTCCATTCTCCGGGCAGGCCCTATACGATGACAGTAGCTGCTTGGCCTCTGAACCTCAGCTTCCAAAAGACCGAGGGCATCCCATGTGCTGTGGCTGAGCCCGTGCCAAGCAATTAAATGTGCCTGGGACTTTCTTCTGCATTTAGAGGACATCTGGCACAGAGTGGCCAATGTTTTTGTATTAAATTCTTACTCTCCAAACCCACGTGGTCACATCCAGACAGACCATAAGGAACAGTCTCTGGCCTGTGTTAGCTCCTGAACTGTGTCTGGGCTGGGCCAAAACAGCAGTGCAATGCTCCAGCATTGTAACAGAGCACTCATGGCACTGGTTTATTTATCAGTACAGACCTTGTCTAACTGACTGCTGGAGGTGACCACACAGGAAAGGAGCCTGAAACCAAGCACGAAGGCTCTGACAGTGTGTTTGTGCTTCTACCACATCCAGATCCAGCTGGAGCTGTACATCCTTAGGAACAGTCGCTGACAGGCACACAGCACGTCTAGGAATCACTCTGGAGCCCCTGTTTCCATCTCCTAATTGAAACAGCTCATGGGTTAAGTGGTGGATTCACCAGTTCAAGACAGTATCCCTCTGCTTAATATCCACCATCAGAATGCATCCAACAAAATATCACCAAGGAGCAGGTAATGTCATAGACCTGCTCTCCAGCACCGCTGCTGAGGCCTCTTTGGTTGGTGCTCCACAGCATGCAGCTGGCAAATAGCACCCAGGCAGCTCAGGAAGGGTCATACCAGCTTCAGGAACTCCCACATCACCACCAGACCAGCTGAACAGCTCCCTGGCTCTGGGGCCCTGCTCCCGCCTCCAGAGCGAGCCAAACAGGTTCTGCCGTGGCGTGGTCCACGGTGCCAGGACTGCTCACGCCTGCTGCATGTCCTTGTGGATGCTCTTGCATCTGTACTGGATGGACGGCCGCTCTTCTCATGTCGGGACTCGCTGGTGGTCTTGTGTTGAGAAGCGATGGTTTGAACGCCACAGGCTGGCCCAAGGCCACTGAGCTGGGGGGGTTTTCTCTCTCTGCTTGTTCATTCACATTTAAAGTCTGGCTTTGCTTGTTTTACCCACTTGCAAAGCATGTTGTTGTAATATATAGCTCTCTAGGGCAGCAACTGTTCTTCAGCGTGTTCTTTGCTGAGCTTCTGCTGCAAGAGGATTGCAATCTCAGTCAGTGCAGCGGTGATGTGATTAACAAGCTCTGCAGAAGGGGGAATTGCATCCTCAGTGGACGTGATATTCCCAGTTCTGGCCTGCCTGCGTGTTTTCCCAGGGCGAGAGGTCATGTTGACTGAACTCCAAAGTGGTTTGCTCGAACTTTTAAACACTGAGGTCCAAATAAATTTTCAGTGTTAGCTGGTACGCTGATCCCTCTCCTGCCAAGCTGCAGCCTTAAGTGAATTTTTATGACTAAGTTATAAACCCCAGAAAACACGAGCAAGAAGTGGAAATGCTGACTTGGCCATTGCTAAATGCCAATTATCTACAAAGTCATTAAGGAGGGGGGGGAGGTGAAAAATAGGGTCATTTTCCTGTTTTCTCTTGTTCAAAGTAAACTGTCCCGTGAGCCCCTTGTAGGAACACGTAGCATGCAGAGTGACTATTAATATTTATAGGCACAACACTGAGCTGCAGACCTTGGCAATCAGAGCAACTCCACTAATATAGTTTGGCTGACATCTCAGTACAAAAGAGTAAGTGAGACACCAAGATTTTCAGGGAGAGCTCAAGAAGCAGATGCTGACCTTTGATGGAGAGGGTCCGTACTTCACTGGGTGGGTAAAGTACTAAAAGCAACTCTTAAATCTGCGAGCTGCTGGACAAACCCGGTATGATTTTAAAGCTAGAAATGGTGCTGTAATCTCAGTTGCAATGCAGCACCTGCCTCCTCCCGCTCTGTATTTCCTAACTCCCAGCTGAAGTGATAGAGAGAGCCCTCTAAAAACCAGCCCTCTGCACGCTGAGGATCTGGCAGGGTGCTGAGTCACACAGGCTGTGCTCAGCCCGGGACTGCGTACCGAGCAGGGTGATGACGGCCAAGCCACACAAGCACATCTCAGAAATATCAAGGGGAACGATGCTACAACGATAGCTCGGTCACCCGAGAGCCTTTAAAGAAATGTAACCCCAATACCTGGGCATTTACCACTCCTGCCATGCAAAACGCTTTGGGAGTGGCTGAGGTCGTCACGAGCCAATAATCCTTCGTGTGCAAGAGTTCAAGGAGAGCTGTGACTTCAGGGACAGGCTGGCCACCCCCCACCAAGGGCACCCAGCCCTGGAAAGAAGAGGAATGAGATTGGCCAAAGGTGCTGGTTTAGAAGCCAGGAAGGTTTTGATAAAATTGAAGGAGAAAAACATTAGAAATCCCCCTCCCTTTTTAATGTACTCACAAAAATTGAGCTGGGACTTTGAGCAACAGGCTTTAAATTTTCAAAAATGTCTAGTGACTGCAGGTGGGCACCTTGAACTCAGCACACTGGGGACGGGATCTCCCGGTGGGATTTGCTTTGCTGCAGTTACGTTCTGCTTTTGCAGCCTGTGGGAAGGTGTGTGGCACGTTATGGAAATCAGGCATCTGTCAAAAGGCTGTCAATATGTGCACTCCACCAACTGACTCCCTCCGAATCCTTTTTTAGACTCCAAAAAATTCAGGCTGTACAGTTTAGGAAAATAAATAATGGGAAAAAAAAAAACCAAAAACAAACAACCAAATAAAAAAGAACAAAACCCCCCAAAACAACAAATAGAAATGCTTCTGCCATAAAAAACAAGGTGAAAAGGAGGCGCCTGAGCCAAGTTAATCAGAGAGTTGAAATGAGATGTTGGAGAAAGGGGCCGTGGGTGACTTGGGGTTTGCAGTTAGCTGAGCGATGTGAAATCTCTTGTGTCTGGCTGAGCTCTGAAAGGAAATGCTTTATTAAATCTTCTTTGTGTGAGATTTCAAGCTGCCTCTGGACTGGAAAATAGGACCATTCCAGTATGTGGCATATAATCAGGAACTGAAGTTTTTAGTGCAGGTTTTTCTGCAGAGGAAACTCTGATCAGCATAGACACATAACTCAGAGGGCTCGGGATTTAGAAAGCTGAATTAGACACAATACACCCGTAGTCTGCTCTGCACCTCTTCTGCCCACTATCCCCAGAATGCTTCACAGAATTAATCATGCTGGCAGCAACAACCAAGCTTTGGGAAAAATGGAGCAGGTGGGAATAAATTCACCCCACTGAATCAAAACTATCCCGTGGGCCAGAGGGGCTCGGGTCCATTATCTCAGTTTTCATTCCCACTGCAATACAATACTTGCTCTAACTGGTCTCCTTTGTGCTGGCTGTCCTGGAAGTCTCTACTCTGTACCTTCTGCTGCTATCTGGAGGTATTTTGGGAGGCTGCAGCCTCTTGCTGTCCCTGTCCAGCACCAACCATTGTGCTTTGCTGAAAGCTGGCAGCTCGCAGCTCTTCCCTCTCAAAGCAGGTCTGTGCCACCCCCAAATACTTGCAGAAAGTATCTACTAAAAAGAAATGGAGAGATCCAGGCACAAGAAGAAAGAATGAGGACAAGTTGAAAGGCTCCCAGAAAACGTTTCCCCTTGTTGCACTATCTCCCTTGCCCTTTTGCACATCTTGTCTCTCCCTCTGTGCTTGGCCACGTAGTTGGGACGGTGAGGCCTAATCAGAGACAGGACAGGCAGCATCAACCAGATTTCCTCCTCCTCTTACCCCCTTACTTCACACCACAGCGTGTCTGGGTATGAAGAGCCTTGAATCTCAGTTTGCCTGCTGGAAATGGCAGGGTTTGGGTTCCTGATCTGCTTGCTGGCAACCCTGCCAGGAGAGCTTCCCAAGGGGATGAGATACACAGAACATCCCCTTCCTTTGCACCACCCCCGCTGCAGACGAGCTCCTTGCCTACCTTTTATTGCTGACAAGAAGCAGGACGGAGCCGTTCTGGATATTGGCTTCTTTGAGAGTCTCGTGTTCCTCGAGCTGCCTGGAGTTGTAATAAAATGTCTTCTTCCAGGAAGTGACTCCCTCCCGTACTAAGTGAGCCCGTAGGTCCATCACTGTGTCTCTGGGCTTGACCGTCAGAGGCATCATCATGTCCTCGTCCGCCAGATGCACCTTAATGTGGTACCTCTTCCAGCGAGAAAGGCTCCTTCGCAGCGTGTCCATCCTTTCCAGCTCGCCAGGGCCCGTGTGGTGGAGAGGAGCATCCAGCTGGGAGGTCGGTAAAGCAGGGATGTGGCTCTGAAGAGGCTGTCTGCTGTGAACAACTTAAAATGTCCTGCCAAACCTGTTCCTCCCAGTTGCCACGCTGCATGCTTCACATTCCAAGGAAGAGCTCACCTGGCTCCAAGAGCCTACTGGCTGGGAAATGTCTCCATGAGTCATTTCCACACACCCCTAAATCCCATAATAATTACAATGTCTCCACATTCATTCCAATGGCTCTCAGAGGACTTTAAAGCTGGATCCCCATAGCCATTAGAAACGTGGGTGCATGTGAGAAATGAATGGGTTTGGTAACCTCGTGTCTCCTGCTCTACAAAGCTGCCAGCTGTGGAGTGGGTCCGTTCAGCAAAGGAGGCGTTGAGGAACCTCACAACTATTTAATTTAATATGGCAGTTTTAATGAAGAAAAGTACTTTGCATAGTGAAAATTTCCTCATGGGGGAGAGCCAGAGCACCCTGAAGGAGACACAGAGCCTGGCTGGTGTGAACACCCCTCACTAGCTCAGTTTCCCCCCAGAAGATCTGTACAGTTATTGTGGGCAATCAGGCTGGGACCCTCCAAGCAAGGGTAGGACTCATTCATTGCTCATCATACGTCAGATATCTGATATTGACTCACACGTGCTCCTCACAGCTTCATCATCTTGATTTCCTTTCAGGTCCCTGCTTAATTGATCGTGTCCTGCTCTAGCACGTGAGCAGGAACAGCATCCCGGGGCACACCGCGCAAACAGGCGACAGCGGAGGCCTCGGAATACCAAGAGGAACAAGCAATATTTTGGTAAATACAACGATACCTCCAAAAGGAAGGAAGCGATGCCAGCACAGGAGCTGCCTGTAATTGAACGATCCTGCAAGGCAAACTCTGGCAGTCACAAGATGATACTTCAGAGCAAACATCATCAAGATAAGGAAGTCTTTTTTTTTTCCCTTTTTCTCAAAAAGATCAAGTCACCCTCTTATCTGGTAGGTAATTTCCTGCAGCCCGTATTACAGGAATTAATTCCCTTGTCCATTCTTCTCAACCCAGACCGGTATTTTCAGGGTGAAGTACTGCAAGACAGTTAACTTCAGAGCCTGCTCCTCACTAAAAAGGGGCTGTTCTTGCCCATGAGATAACAAACCAAGCTGTCAGATTTTCAGATATGGCAGCAGTCAGCTTCCGTTGGGAACAAGAGAGGTGTCCACTTGCCCATTGAGAGACAAGGAGGATTCCACCCTGTCTTCACACCTCCCTTCTTTTTCCCTCCCCAGGATGTTATGTCTCTGCCGAGAACAGCAGCAAATCTCTCCAGTTTCATTTCCCTGTGCCCTTGGGAAGAACTGAAGCTTCTGCTAGAAGGATTTTCTTTCCAGATTCAGTCACTGTAAAGGTATGATTGTTTTGGTGGGGACCAGGATTCTTGGGTCCTCCTCACTCTGCCATTGAGCTGCTGTAAAGGCTTGAGATGAGTCACATCATGCCTTCATGTTTCTGTTTGCACATGTCATGACTGCTGCATGGTGTAACACGTGTCCGTGTGGGAAACAGGAACAGCTTTTAGCACAGTCACAGTCTGGAAGCATTTAAAAATGCCTGGATCTACAGATGTGTCAATAGTCTTCTTGAAGACAGGACAGCACCACCCCTATTAGAGAAGGAGAAACCGAGGCACAGAGTGGTGCAAAGCTGTTGTAACAAAAAATGTCACAGGTGAGGCTCTGCTGCCTGTATCTGGACAGCTCAGTGAGAGGTCTCATTTTCAGAGACCTACAGAAACTTTCAAGCCTGGGGCCTGGTGTGTCCTTCTCCACCGGGGTGACATTCACCTGGGGAGCCAAAATCCCCCCCTGGTGTAAAGGCAGAGTCTCCAAGGTGAAGCAAGGGGCTGATCCAGTTCCCACAGCCATCCAAGGGCAGACTCTCATTGACAGCAGCCAGCACTAGATCAAGCCCCAGACACACCATGGTCTGATGGCTCTGGCCAACAGAATTTGCCCAGCAAGTGCCAAGGGAAGCATAAGGCAGCCTCATTTCAGCAGAGCCCGTCTGAGTGTCAGTGAGTCCATCAGCTCCATCCTTCTAGCGTACGTGACAGCCTGACAGCTGCCAAATACCTCCCTCAGACACCTTTCAGACGGCTCCTGTTTATTTTTAGGACAGCTCTTTACAGTCAAGGCTCAGATCTGTATCATTACATAGGAAGGGGGGATGGTGGCGGAAAGAAAACAGGTATTATTTTTATTTCTTTGCCTATGATGTGGTTGCGAACTTTCCTCTTGCACCTCCATCCGCCCATATCGGGACCCTTCGTTTTATGAAAAGAGATGATATTCTAGCCCGTGAAAGCCAGGAAAAGGAGAAGCATCACAGTGAAGTCAGCTTATGAAATATTGAAGCAGTGAAACCCTCACTGGAACACGTGAATGTCTAATGCCAGCTCCAATTAATTTTGAATTTTTCATTAAACCATTATTAAAAGCAAGAGGACAGCAGAAATAAGGGAAATTGACTTGGGCAGTATATTAAGTACCTTAGTTTTGCTGGAGGATGTTTTATTATCTGTCCGAAGCAATTATTTCACCAGCTCCTGATAGTGTGTGGGCTAAACAGAGGTAGAGGATGAAGTTTGAGATGGTCTTTCCTCAAAAGTCTTAATTTCCATCCCCTACCCTGCGCCTTGCAGCCTGACTGGGCAACGTCTCTGGCACATTGTATCTGGAGGACTAGGCGTGGAGTCAGAGTTCTGAGAATCTGCAATAATGTGTCACTCTGGCATTATTTACAAATCAAATAAACCCCTATTGACTTAAGCCTTTCCCCATATTGAGGGCAAACAGAAGACATGCAAACATTCAGAGCAACATTCATTAGGGAAGCTTGAAAAGCAATTTAAAACCCCGGGTGGACTATGATATTTTTTTTTGTTTGTTTTAGGAGGGGAAGAAATAAAGTAACAGCATTTAGAAAATGTCTTCTCTCCTGTTCTCAAAGCTTCCTTGCTCCATTACCCAGAGCAAAGGTGCTTCAATAGGATGTCTGAAGCTGGTTAAGATGATCCCGGGCCTTACGATGTCTTCTTATGACAGCAGAACAGAGATGCTCATTTCTTAGGCTCTTTTGTTTGTTTGTTTGGCAATGCCTGTGTTTTGCTGTGGTGCCGAGGACAACAGAGGAGAAGTGGGATGTAGCTCTATAAGGAAATAAAGGTTTCTTTATTTTCTGGTACCAATCACAGGGAAATTGCAACATCTGGGGTATATTTGACCCTGATTCCTCTGGCAGAGCCTATAAGTCTTTGAGGAAACCACTCTCATGGTGCTGGTCTTTCTGGCAGGGAGGATACTTTGCTGTTTCCTGAAGCGCTCTGATCCCAGGACTCACGGTGAGTAATGCTGAACACTTAAGGATTTTCCTGTGGTGTTTGTTTGGGGTGAGTTTGTGCTGGGGAACAGACAGACAGCAAGGGATGAAGCGTGAGAGATGTCATGGTCAGGGTGATTGTGCTCATACCTGTGACTCTGCAACACTGGGTACCAAAGAGGGGCATTTTCTTAGGCTCCTCTAAGTGCCCAGTTCTGCTGGTGGGCATGTTCTCTATCCTGTGAGGAATTCCACATATCTCAGCTGATGGGGCAGCTTAAGGCCGCCCTTAAGAGTGTTTATTTATATTCCTGAAGCACCCAGAGGCCCCAGCTAGAGCTGTACCACCGTGTGCCCAGATGAGTGAGGCCTTTCCTATCACCCAGTGCTTCCTTCCTCCTGAGACGTGCTTGGTTATGACTGGGCTCGCTTTAAACGTCGTTGCATCTACAGCAGACAAACAAAAGAGCTAATAAATTATTAATAAATGCTTTGAGAAATGGGTAATTAAATGCAACAGCTTTTTAGAGCCCAACAGATAAGCACAAAATATGTAAGCCCGGGCGATAACTCTTTCTCCTGATATGACTTATCTACAGCATACTGCTCACATCTGCAGCAGTGCTCAGGAATCCTGTTAACTTCTTGTGCACCAGGAATAAAACGAACCTTTCTGTGATGGGGGAGCATTTCTCCTGGGGATTAGGGCAAAATCCTCATTGTTTAAACCATTTAAAAGCCAGAAAAGCTGGAAAGTAGGTTTGTTAACATATATTGGAGGTGTCGGTGATAAGGTGACAGTCTCTAAACTGAGCCTGTCCTGTCAAGCGATAGGGCCCTATGCCCGCAGGTCAAGTGGCCTGTCTCTTCCACTCTCTTCCATCCTTGGCTGGCACAGGGGAAAATGTCCCTGTCATCCTGCCCTGCTCTAGACCACGCTCAGGAGTTCTCCATCTGCTCTGGCAGTAGAAGAGTTTTAGTAAAAAAGGTGTCACAAAAAGGTGAAAGTGATCCTAGTTTCATTCTTTTTGGTACAAATGAGGATTTCTGCCACTAATGCAACTGAAGTTACTGTCAGATGGATCCTGCTGCAGTATCCAAATCAGATTCCAAAAGGCCTTACAATTTCCCTAGCTAGCTGCCCAATATCAATATTGCATTACTGGGAGCTTTTGGACTCTGTTTGGCATGGGATTGAACTTCAAAACAGGCTCCAGGCAAACAAGCTACGTATATTCCGTTTTGAAGGAGCAAACTTGCCTGGTTTTGGAACACAAATGAACTTGCAAGTTTTCTGAACAAAAGTTGGATGTGAGTTGGTGACATTTTCTGGTGGAAAAGAAAAAAAAAACCACATTAGTAACGCACATGTTAAATGAACCAGTCAAGTGCAGACAATGGAAAAGCTGAAAAATGGATATGGAGGAAAGCATTTTGTGGTGGTAGTTATTTCTCACTGCAGTTCTTTATAACTTCCCAGATGGGAGATTCATGACCCTAGGAAGAAGTCTGTATCCTCGGGGCTTTGGCCTGAGGCAGCCCATGACTCACTCGCCTGCCACCTTTGGCAATAAGCTGAGAAACAAGGCAGACAGCAAAATGCTTGTGGAAGCAGCAAAACAAGAGACAAACGAATTAATTGCTGGAAGAGGAGAAAATAATTAAATAAATAAATAAACCTCTGTGCACAAAGGAGGGCCATAGAGCACACGAGAGTGGCACTCGTGCCACTGAGGACTCCAGAGGAGCTGGCACCCCAGACAGACAGTTCCATTCATTTGCAGGCAAAACAAATTCGGGATGCCTCGGTCTTAAGAAGTGAGGTAGGTGGAAATAGAAGATTTCAGGCTCTACCAGCCATTCCACCAGCAAGATGGTTTTCCAGGGGCTCAAAGAAGAGAAGATTTGTGGATCTATATTGCCATCTAATGGCAAGGAAGAGCCTAAAGCTATTACTGCGGCCCAGAAGTGGGCTACAAGACCAGAGTAACCCAAGAGGGGATGGTCCATACAGATGATTGTCCTTTGGTCTAAAGGCAGCTTCTTCTCTGTGACTGAGTGGATCTCACTGGTGACAGCAGTACAGTCAGCCCAGAGAAAGGAAGGGCAACCAGTCTTGGGATAGAGGCTGCTGGATTCCTCCTCTTCTGGCACTTTCTCCACTCTGTTCTGCATTAGCCAGGAAGGGTAACGTGCATGGGATGGTATTTGCTTTCTTCTGGTGTGCCAGATACTGACAGCAAGACAGGCTTCCCTGGCAGGTGCATGTTTCAGGTGCTGAGGGAATTCTGCCATCCTATTCCAAACTGTGTCAAATTCAGCATCTCAGGAGTTCAAGATCCTGCTGGGAAATGCAGATAACCATGATTATTTAAGAGAAGTAGTAAATTCCCCTTGGATCTAGGCATAGGAAGAGTATAACTACCATATTGGTCACTTCTAAGCCTTGTCTTCATCCATGGTGAGTGATGAATAGCTAATGAGAAAGTATCAGAGAGTATTACAGCTGGTTACTGCCCTGCCGTACCCTTCACAAAGGGGAGAAATTCAGTGAGACGTGAGGGTTTATGGATTTTGTCATTTAAAAGGAAACACCAGGAAGAAGTAAGTTTAACGTTCCTTCCAGTGCCACCTTTACTACAGCGTGCTGCTAGTGATGCGCTGTGTGATACAGCTGCTAGACCAGAAAATATACAGGAGTAGACTATTAGAAGATACCTAAATTAAGAAACCAAAGGCAATTTGCTAAAGGATTGTCAATAGCTACTTTCTTCTGCTTTGAAATGCATATAGCCTTGACATACACAGCTTGGCATATGAAGAGGAGTTGGAGCTCAGTGTGCAAGAGGAAGGTGAACTTTTATGACCAGGAGTTTAGAAGGGAGAAGAAGCTGAGGGACAAAGTGGGAATATGAAGGGTCTGCTTCTCCCAGATAATGAAATGGGACATGGTATGGGTCTCAGCTGACTTCTGGGCAATAGAAAAGGAGTGGGGATTGAGAGCACAGAGAATTTTGAGACATGCCAGACTTCAGGCCATAGTTCTGCCCCCCGCCCATCTCATAAAATGCCTGCTGCGACACGCTTCCCTTGCGGCCTGCTGCCAAAGAAATGAGCACACCCTTGAACAATCCAACTTCATTTCCTTCTGGTATCCTCTCATATTTAGGCAGCCAGCCTTGCCAAGCCTTGCTAGGCCCAAACAATCCCTCTGAAAGAAAAAGAAAACCAAAGGAACTCCTTAGAGCACCCTCCTGCCTGCCTGGAAAGAAAAGAAATGGTTTGGAGGACTCTTTCTTCTTTCTTGGTCACTTGCTCTTTCCCAAGCTAATGAAAGCCAGAGGCAGTGAGAGTGACAAGATTATCGTTACTGAGAGACCAGACCTATTTTTTTCAGGTATTTCTCTCCAGTTGGTGAAGCAGGGAGGGGAAGAAGGGAATGCACCTGGTTGAAGGACTACACAGGGTGACATGTTCCTTGATGTTCCTTTCTAAATGTGGCTCTGAGTCATGCTATGGAGTTGATTAGAAAAATTATCTTCCTGCGGTAGAAATATAAAAGCAAAAAAGAGTGTAGTTCAGTGTTCACTTCCCCAGCCCAAATTCTGAGCCTGCCCAAGCCTGCAGCAGGAGAGGGGCTGGTGAGCTGGCTAGAAAGCCACTTATGCTCATCTCGGTAATCAGAAATTACGAAAAGGCTGTGAGAGCAGCCATGGAAACAGCTCAAAATGTGTGCCTAAGGCTACATGCAGCTGGAGTCCTGGCCAGAGGCGTGCACAGTCTTGCATCTGCCTCCAACACACGAGTTCCTACATGTGCCAGGTCAAATGGGGCTAATGCAGTCCTTCCCCCCCTCTGCTTCTTTCCCCCACTTGATGTATCTCCAAAGTTGTGCCCCAAAACCTCCTCCATCTGAAACAGAGCTACAAAACGTGTACATCCACCCTGGGTACAAACATGTACATCCATTCCTGGGTCTTGTGCTGTGGCACATCCACCCCTCACGGCGTGCAGGACCATGGGGTGAAATGGGTACAAACACCCCTGGGGAGCCCGGTCTGGAGGCAGGATCGAGGGAGGGAAGCCCTGAAGAAGCCATAAAACACAGCCAACTGGTTTGAACTCAGAGGAGCAGCATGTGAACTGGACCACCGGGTCACAGCCAGCAGAAGAAAGTTGTTGAAGGTGTTGATTGCTCTGAAAGAAGCCAGTGGAGACCAGACCATGGCTGAACAAAGGAGGCAGCAGCAGCATCGTGGTGGCTGCCAGGACCCTGTGTGTGTTCTCGGGCACTTCAGCTCTGGTCTGTGATCACCAGCACTGCTCCTTGCCTGACACCCGGGGTTGCAAGAAGAGTTGCAAGCCATGATGGACACCAATATGATTTATTAGGGTTTTAATGACATTTCTGCAGCACTCTTAATTTAGTGTCTCACCCCTACTCCTTAAACCTGTTCCCAGCCTCAGGACCTGTGTGGGTTTATCTTTCACTGTTCAAAATCATCGGAATTGGACACACAACACCCGTGGGGCCACCTTGTCACAGAGGTACCTGAGGAGGGGAGACAAATATGGTGACTTCTGGGGAGGGGAAAGCACAGTTAATTGTGTGAGGCATGCTGAGGAGTACAGGCACACACTGCTCGGGAAGAGCCAGTACTCAACAGCTGTTAAAAATCCCGAGTATTATTTTATATATGGTGGAGAGGGAAAATAAAAAGGATGGGGGGGGAGAAGGGGGGATGGAGGGAGCAGAGGTGCCGGGCCCG
>JANHFX010024168.1:32046-49839 GCA_027560015.1 Chloroceryle amazona | reverse complement strand
GTTCTGGGGCTCGCAGCCAGCGAACGCCTCGCTCGGGGTGTAGTCAGAGCTGAGGCGGGTTCGCCACCTCCGGCGCACTGGCGGCGGTGAAGCGGTGAAATGAAACTTGCTGCTTCTGCCCGGTCTCCATCTGCTGCTGCTGGAGGTGCTGCCTCTCTGCCCGTGATGTGCGTGGCTGCCCGGGTTCCTGAAGGGCCCTCTCGGCTTGGTCTTCGTTCGAAGCTTGGAGAACTGGGAGTGTCTGTAAACTAATGGTACAGTCGAGTATCAAAAGCATTGTAATATTTTGCTCACTACTTTATTCTTTTTTTCTCTTCCATTTGTAACAAATATTTCAGATAAAGATGAGTTACTGAACTCTTAGAACTACCTGAGAGGAGGTGGTAGTGAGATGGTGTCAGTCTCAGCCCAAGATGACAAGAGAAAACACCCTCCAGTTGTGCCAGGAGAGGTAGAGGTTTGGGTTGGACATTAGGAACAATTTCTTCCCTGGAAGGGTTGTCAAGGCCTGGCCCAGACTGCCCAGGGCAGTGGTGGAGTCCCCATCCCTGGAGGGATTTAAAGTTGTGAAGATGTGGTGCTCATGGACATGGCTTAGGTATGGACTTGGTAGTGCTGTGACTTGCTGTCAGAGACACTTGGATGCTAGCTTGCCAGTAGCACCAGCGTGTGGCAGGGGGTGAGTGTGTCTGGGGAGGGTGGCACATTGTACATTTTCTTTCTCCTCTTTATCACCACCCAGAGGAGCAGACCAGTTGCTTTTCATGGGGTTGTATTTGGTAACCAATGCAACCTGACCATCTCAGACCATTTATCTGCAGCCAGATTCCTTCTTAAATCCTCAGCATCCCTTTCTTGGGCCCTTGAAAGTGAAAAGCCAAAAACTTAGGGATTTTTTCAGCTCTTTTCTGGAATACTTCAGCAAAGGTTTTGCATGAACACATACAAATGGCAGGTACGTACCTACAAGGTGTGTTAGTTGTCAGGTTGCCTTTTATAAAGTTTGTGAAAATAATCTGGGAGCTTTACAGGTTGTGTTTGCAGGTTGTGTTTGCATTGCACAGCACACAACCTTGAGGTTTCTGGAATGGATATGCACAAATTATGTCAGTTGTCATGGAAAATGTCAAGAAAGTTGTGTCCAGTTTTGTGTTTCTTGTATTTATCTGCTCATGATGATCCTGTCTATTTGCTTGGTAGATTGAAGGAGGCTTTGAGGGGAAAACAAAGAAAAGATGAAACCATAATAAAGGTACAGTGGTGTCAGAGGCAGTATCGAGTCCTTACGTAAAAATATAGGTGGAGTTGTTAACTGGAGATGTCTATCCACCTGACTTAAGGTATTGGCAGTGTTTGTGCTCCCAGGGCCCACATGCGTGTGAGAGCTGTTACATCTTGCAGCATAGCAAGGAGGGGCTCATCACAGCCTACTAATTTGAAGTGCAGTTGAATTTACTAATTTGCTGTGATAAGCAAATGTGATAAGGTGCTTCCCAGGGCTCAGTTTTGGGGCCAGTCTTGTTTAATATCTTTACTGATTGTCTGGATGAGGGGATTGAGTGCACCCTCAGCAAGTTTGCAGATGACACCAAATTGAGTGGGAGTATTGATCTACTTGAGGGTAGGAAGGTTCTGCAGAGAGATCTGGACAGGTGTGATCGGAGGGCTGAGGTTTAACAAGGCCAAGTGATGGGTCCTGCATTTCAGTCACAACCACCCCAGGCAATGCTCCAGGCTTGGGGAGGAGTGGCTGGAGAGCTGCCTGGCGGAAAGGGACCCGGAGGTGCTAGTGGACAGCTGGCTGAACATGAGCCAGCAGTGTGCCCAGGTGGCCAAGAAGGCCAGTGGCATCCTGGACTGGATCAGGAACAGTGTGACCAGCAGGAGTAGAGGAGTGATTGTGTCCCTGTACTCGGCACTGGTGAGCTTGAGTATTGGGTTCAGTTTTGGGCACCACAGTATAAAAACAACATTTTGGTGCTGGAGCGACTTCAGAGAAGGGCAACAAAGTTCGTAAAGGGTCTGGAGAAAATGTCTTATGAGGAGCGTTGGAGAGACCTGGGGTTGTTTAGTCTGGAGACAAGGAGGCTGAGAGGAGAACTTGGTGCTCTCTACAACTACCTGAAGGGAGGTTGTAGTGAGGTGAGTGTTGGTCTCTCCTCTAACACGAGGTGGTGGTGCTGACCCCAGCAGGTGGCAGGTTCCTAGGACCGTGGTAGGGTAGTGGAATCATATGTAGGGGGGTCTGTGAGAGAGAAAATCCCATTTGATTTTCCTTGTACAGAAAACAACATGGTAAGAATTGTAAGAATAATTAAGCAGAGTCAAAACTGCAAAGGGGTTTTTGATAAAGTTATCTTTTGTATTATCAGTGGGTTTTGCAAGTAGCTAGTGACCGTTCGGGGACCAGACACCTCACCACAGGCATATGGAGCAAGAGTTCCAACACCACAGCACTCAGCTGATGTCCTGGCTGCTGTCAGTGCCCAGCTTAGGAGCTGTCTCAGAAATTCTTGGTGAACACTCTCTGCTGTTGAATTAGGAAGAGCTTTGGGAAGAGTGGCTCTGTCAACCTTGATATTTTTCCTGCAGGTGCTGCAGAAGAGACTCTGTCACATTGTGGTTGTGTATGGTCAGATTTTTTGTGAGCCTTGTTGCTTCCAAGAGCAGAACACTTTTCAGCAGCCTTAAAATGCCAGCGTTTAGTACAATGGCTGGGTCATTCTGCAGCTATTGCTGGAAGCCTAATTGCTCATTTGGAAGGAAGAATATAGATGTATCTTTTTATGAAAGGTTGCAATGAGGGTGAGTTTTACCTGCAAGTGAAAAATGATGAGTGTGTTGCTTTGTTACTGTCTTTGCAGCTTGCATGTTTATGTAGTATACATGTTATGTATAATGATTTTATATATTTTATTCTGCTTGAGGAGCTGCTGGCTACAAATAACCAGTGATATCTTGCTTTTCTCAGATATCTCTTAATTACAGGCATGTGTGGTCTGGTGCAGGCTGTGTATGTTATTAGCATGGCATGCATATGCTTTATGCTAGAGGTGTTTTGTACTTTGAGTAAGATAAAAAAGTGGTCATGTATGATGTGTCATGGGCTTATGGTAATTATAAGTCAATAATATCAAAGTATGAGTCATGTTTTCTTTCCGGTTGTCAAAGACAGTTCCTGAGGTTCCTGTCTGTCTCTCTTTGACAAGTTTACATTTCCTCTGAGAAAGGAAAATACTGACTTTTTTCAGGCATCCTTTAGCTCAGTGTCATGATACCCAATATCAGCTGTCTTTGCTGTCTCTCTTCAGTGAGGCCAAACTCAGTTCTCTGCCAACCCTCTGGCTCTGTTGGAGCCTGCAGACTCCTCTACTGGAGCTGCATGCCTGAGCAAACCTGCTGCTGGGTCCGAAGCCTGTGGACAGGATTAAGCCCAGTTAGATTAATGTTCTGTCAGAGAAGAAGGTGTAACTGCAGTAACATCAAAATACAAATTGGAGTTAGATGCAATTTCGTGTGGTGTGAGGGCATTAAAATTCCTGGCAATGCCATGCGTGTGGTGTAAACGGTGGTTAAATGACCAGATCTCCTGATTTTGCTGCTCTGAACTTTCTAGGCCAGTGCTGGCTAACAGCATGACAGTCCTTTGAATGCTGGGGTGACCCCTGCTTAAAAACAAAATCTTCTTAGCATGAAGATTTTATTCCTTGCAATACCTGTCATCTCTTTGAGGCAGTGAGATAAGAGGTGGACATGCAAAATATCACAACCAACCACTCCTTAATTCTTAAGACCTGACAGCACATCAGGAGTCTTGCTGCAGTTGTGGAGTTACCCAGTTTGGGGTTTCTGTTATTTTAAAATGTAAATAATGGGCATGATCAATATTAAAAAGCTGCTGCTTGTGAACAGTGATTCTAAAACCTCACAGCACAAACGTGTTTGTACCCCCATAACTGGGCCATGACTGGCAGCACACAGGAGCAGGTCCATGCTATGACAAAGCTGCCAGAGCTCCTGGGACAAGCTGGGCTCAGACATATTGTGTGGTGGCTTCAAATGCACATGTGTGCTTTCCAGATACCCTTATCTCTCCAAAGCAGGGCATCACATGCCAGCCGCTACGACTGGTGGAGCTTTTTTTGTTTGTTTTCTTTAAAATTAGTAGCTGCAGCACAGTTCTGCTCTGGTGGGCGGTGCAATTGGGAAGTTTCACTTCTCTTGTCTACCAGAGGCTTGAATGCAGTTACTCGTGTGGTTTGGGCAGAGATTTCTCAGAGTTAGAGGCAAGAGAAAAGATTTTGAAAGAGAGTGGTGAGATACTGGAAATTACATGTGCTCTGCTTCTACTGAGCTAGTGTTGAGCTTGGTAACTGCTCTTCAGGAAATTTTAAATGTTGCACCCAATCCTAAATGCTGAACTGAAGTAATCCAGAGGAGGTGAAGATGCAGGCGGGTGAAATGTCTCAGTGGGAATGGGGAAGAAGCAGGCTGCCTCATGGCTGCTGCTTAAAAATGGAGCATTGCAGAGGATGGGAGAAGCACCTTGCTTAAGACACTTGAGTCAGGCTTAAGACTCATCCTTGGCAGGCATAGTTTAGCAGTAGCCAGAGAGGCCAAGAGCATAATCTCATTTTCTTCTCCTGCCTTTTGGCTTGGATGGGAAGAAAGCAGAGCCACTCCTGAAATCCCAGTGAGGCATATGCCCTGTAGTATGGGGCACCAGCTCACAGGTTCCAGGTGGCAGCAAAAAGCCCTTGGTAAGACTGGTGATGGTTTAATAAGTGTTTGTAAATGAAAAGCACCGTGGGGACATGGAGTGCTCCTGACTGTTCAGAAAGTGATCTGGGCTTAAATGCGATCTTAAGTTGGTCGCAGTTAACTTCAGTGGTGTAATTGCCACTAATAGACTTCAGTGTGCTGCCCATCTGGGGATCAGTGATGACAAGGCAGCAACAGAGCAAGAAGCAGGGAAGGAGATGACAGCTTGAGCCTGCTTTTATTTTACTTTGTCTACTCATTCTGCTGAATCCTTGTCATGTTTTTAGCATTTACCATGGTTCATTGTTTGAATATCACAGTGTTATTTGAAGTTTAATTGCTCCTGTTATTAATTAATGTTTAATTAATCCTGTTGTGTCTATAGAATCGCAGCTCTCTATGCAGTATCAATAGCTGTGTATTTGACTAGGAGTGGCACTGATACTGGAGAAGTTATTAGTGTGCGATGGTCACACTGGGAGGTTTTCCTGAACCCTTTCCTGAAAATGCTGTTAGTGCTACATGGATACAGAAAAAGGACAGTGTAGTACATAAAAAACTCTTGTCATGATCCAGAAAGGGAAAAGGGCTGTGTGTAGGTGCAGTGAATTGTGCCAAAGTTTTCTCTTTTTTTCCTTCATTCATTTGTTTATCTTCTCTAAATTACAGGGCAAAAGGGCTGATGGCTGTGTATTTTCTGCTAGTCACAATCCCACAAAACCTATGCATTTGCTTTAAATGGGGAATGTGGTGGAGGTGATGATGTTTTGTTTTTTTTTCTATGCTGTTACAAAGCTATAGTTATATACCTGTTACAAAGTGCTGTATTGACATTTTAATGCTTGTATCAGACATGGTCATAGACATTCTCTTTCTAAATCTGATACGGTCATGGTACCCAATGGAAACAGTCTGTGCCTATATCTTAATCTAGAGACTATAGACAAGCAGCTACAGGGAAAGCTATGCTTCTGCAAAATCCATTGGCAAATTAGAAATGGTGCCTAAAACAACAGCAAGTCTGGATTTGTGTATTTGCAGAGGTTTGGGTTAGTAGAAAAACATGTGGTTTAGATGTAGATATGTTGTAAAAAGTTTCTGCTTTTTGAATGTCTTTTCTTCCCACTCCTGCGTGAAGTGAAGGCAGGAGTCCTTCCCTAAAAACTTCATGTCTCTTTGGCAGAGATGGTGTTCCTGATGTTCCAATTCTCCTTCCGAGCAGTTTCTACTGGGCAAGTTGCTGAAGCCTCCCATTAGACAAAAGGTGGCAATAAACTCTTGGAGGGTTGGGTGGTGTTAGGGCAAAATCCCTCCCGCTCAGTCAGTCCCCAGCTTTGCCTGGCTGTGCGAGCTTCTTGTCATCTTGTCCCGTCCCACCCTACACTGTGCTGCAGTTGTCAGGTGCTAAGCAGCAGACAAAGCCCAGTCCTGTGCTGTGTTCCAGTATCAGTAGTGTACATAATTTGAAGCCGAATTTGTCCTCCTACCATTCAACATCGGAGAACCTTTCTCTAGGAAATAGATATTTACATCAAAAAATTTATAACGCACATTAGTTTTAAACTCCATAATCTGCCTTCATGAATGATAGAAATTTTATCCTCAGTGATTTAACAACTTTAGGACTGTATTTGATTAAATATCCATCAGTGCTTGACATAAAACTAATTTAGAACCTCCTCCTTTTGGAAGGAGAGGGGCAGCACAAGTGACCAGCCAGGAGTTCATACGTATGTAATTTTAAGTGGATGGGTGTTTGAAAGCACTTGGCTATGTTGTTTCCCTTTCTAAAAGTACGTGATGATGATAATTTTATTTTAGCTACTTAACCACTGCTAGGAAAATGGAATTTACAGTATTCAAAATGGCTTGCTAATTAACTGCTATGGTTTGTTCTTTGTGTTATTTTATCTCTAGATCAGTCATATTGTCATCGATTGCAGCACGACATGTATTTTCTTACAAGCAATAGCCGACTGAATGAGCAAGTGGTTGATAAAATTATTCTTCAGCTTAACAGAGTCTACCCTCAAATTCTTACCAATGCAGAAGCAGAAAAGGTAATTTGGTGAATTTATTGTATCTCTGAATGTTGCATTGCTTTTGCAGGTCAGTAGCTCAACTGCCCTCTTCTGGACTTGACTTGAGGTGCTGCATGCAGCAATCTTCCTCACCTCTTACTCACTGACCCCTTGTGTCTGAGATCTCTGAGAAGTCACAGGACTGACACGTTCCCAGTGCCACGTGGTTATGAGAGAGGGCACTCTGTTCAGCAGCACCTTAATGCCACGGTCCCCGCCGTGATGCCTGATGCCGTGCATTGCAGAAGCACATGATGTTAAAGTGCTTTGTGGGCAGCGTGGCACCTGTCATGTGACCGGGTGCCCTGCATGCTTGCCTCCTCACATGAGTCCATGTGCAGTGTCGCGTCAGGTGATCTGTGCTGCATCCACCTGCGTCCACAAAATCATCTATATTAGCATAATCAATTTTGAGTTGCTGAATAATGTGATTAATAACTTGGTCGAGTATTGGTAGAGAAGGAGGGCATTAGTCCCACCTATAAGTGTGGGAGTTGAGGGAAGTGCTTGGAGTTAGTAACATCTTCGAGAGGTGCTGCTATGTATGGAGGAAGGCCACCCTCCCTGGCATGAAGCTTTCCAAAATAGGTAGCTGGTTTTAGGGAGAAAGATGTTTTAAATTTGTGTGGAGTGAAAGTTAAAGGCAGTTCAAAGCTTCCCAGATCCTACTTAAAACAATTTATACTTGCCCTCTGCTGAATACATTGTTTGCACAAGGCTCAGGGTTTTGGCCTATCAGTATTTTAACATTATGTAAAATAGGTCTAATTCTGTCATAATCATGGGGATGAATAGTGTTTTGGTGATGCAGGGCAGTGCTAGACCATCAGCTGAGCCAATCTAGCCACGCGGTTAAACAGCATGACATGCACAGTTAAAGATAATCTCAGTCCCTCAAGAGCTTCAAAATATATGAGTAAAGAATTTGTGAAATGTAATTTGTAACTTCTGCACTTGGCAGACAGAAATGAGCTACTTTTGCATAGGTCTGGGCAAGTTTCTGTCAACCCCGTAGAGTGTTTAGGAAGCTTACAATCTCAGCTATATCTGGTAGAATTAGTGAGAATTTTGGCAGAATATGGAGTGTTGTATAAGGCGTGTTATGTTCCTGTGACCCTGGAGCAGGCATTGATCCTAACTAAGTGTGCTGCAAAGGTTATTTGCTGTACTGGTCTGAAATAAAATGCTTTGCTGAGAATGGTTTAGACATCTCCGAAATAAGCTGGAATCACATTAATGTGTATAAAGCCAGGTACACGTTTGCACTCTTTAAGGTGTGCTAATACTCATCACAGTTTGGACTACAGGGAAAAAGTACTTTCTTCTGCAGTTTGCCATGCAGCCTGAGTAATGAGAATTAGTGCATGTTGCACAGGGTACGCAGCAGTTAATTCTGCTGGCAACAATTAAACTTGTAATCTTTGGATGATGAACACTCCAATATTGGGACTAATAGTATAAACTAGCTTTTTGGGTGACCACTACTAGGCAACCAAGGGAAAACTTTATTATAAGATTTGTTGTTATTTTCTATCAGCAGCTGTCAGAATGAAGTTGTAGAAGAACAGGTACCGTGTTAGTTTGAATGCAGAGAAAACATCAGATGCAGAGTAGCTGCCACTTTACTGGGACAGAAAAAAGAATGACGGGAGGCAGGAGCAATAGCGGTCAATAGTGCTGACCAGATGGAGGTCAATGTCTTGAAGACATTGTGCTATGCTGTGCAATGCGTGCATGTCATTTTAGGTTCCCCTCAATTTTTTTTTGGTCCATTCTTATTGCAAATACAAACCCAGCTCTGTATCTTCACTCCCTGGTATATTGTAAAGTGATGTAAAGTTGGTGACCAGTAATCTCTCTTCTGATGAGTACCTTTCTCTTACAGTTCAGGAATCCAAAGGCATCACTCCATACCAGACTTTCAGATCTGATAAAGCATCTTCAAAAGAAAGGAGACAGACACTGTCAAGAGTTTTACAGGGCTCTACAGATCAATGCTGAACAGCTGTATAATGACCTGCCAAGCAGGAAAATCTTGAGTAAGTTTATTGAGTTGTGAATTTCTGCATCATTGTGTTACAAGACCTCGTTTCAGATGAATAAATAATTAAAATAATTAAATAATTGGGGAGGGTATACCTTAATTCCTTCTGACTGGAATTTTCCAAAAGCCTTCAGAGGCTTTGTGTGCAACATGTAACACAGCAATACAACTCAAATGAGATACAGTTTCTCTTTTCATAACCGCTGCTTCTTAATGGCTTGTTCAGTTTCTCTTTGTTCTTTCTGGCTTGTAGCACATAAGAACATTACAAACATCAGATTTGTTAAGCTCAAAACCCTGGTGACCCAGAAGCTTGGCTTTCCCTCAACTGATAAATCTCTTCGTTGTGTCTAGCTCAACATGAAGCAAACAGCCATAGGCACTTGCAGTAATGAACTGTAATATTAATTGCTTAGGACTTGTTCTGTGCAGCTGACAGGTCTGACTGACATCTGTAAAGCTGCCCCCCCCCGCCCCCCCCCAGTATAGATGTATGTACTTCAGAGGGACTGAGGCTCAAACAGATTTGATTCTATACTGCAAAGAAGCTCATGTCTTTAAGGAAAATATTGAGCCTGACTTGCCAACCTGGGACAGTGTTTACTATGTGTTGGTGTTTGGGTGGTTTGTGTGTGTTTTTGTTCCTCCCTAACAAACTGGAGAAAAGAACAGTGTTCCAAAGGGATGGGAAATACGTTTGGGCATCCTGCATAATGAAATGACTTGAGCAGCTTGAGTGAAAGCCCCAGTGTGTAAGTTAAGGAAGCTGCAAAGGGGCTGCAGTTTAAGAAATACTTATAAAGTATCTAACAGCACTAATGCTTTACCAATCAATTGATTTCTAGTTGTAAGAAACTCCACAGTTAGGTGCCAGGGGAAATTTTACGTGGGATTCAAGCTCCAGTGGGATTCAAACTGTTACAACAAAAGTCCATAGATTTTAAAAAACCAAAAGAGTTAGACCTCTTGGAGTGAAAATAACCCATAAAAAAAATCATTACCTTTGAAGATATTGCATGGTCTAGCTTCGTTTTATCTTTCAATTTGAAAAAAAGTTTTGTATCTATGAAGCACAAATACATGCAGGTGGAAGGCTGCGGGCAGCAAAGGTATCCACGTCCATACCCAAACCCTCTTGAACTGGGAAAGTCTGGGTCTCAGAATCTGAGATACGCACAAATCCCAATTGATTCGGCTTCACAGCAACTTTAAGGCAGTACTTTTGAACTTCTATTCACCTTGTGGAAGTCATGCCCTTTGAGGGAACAGGCTCTTAAATCAAATAGCATTAGATCTAATGTTTTTACTCGGGTAGAGCTCAAGAGCAACAGTTTTTTCTGCCAGGCTGACTAGAAGGCAGCAGATAAACTTTATTAATAAAGAGCAACTTAAGAACTCTTAGTGTAGTCAGTAAGAATAAAATTTCAAGGATGTATTGATGGTTTTTAAGAGTTTAAGTTCTGTTAATGTTCACTAACGCTTTCCACAAGCCATTTCTGAAAACCTATTTTAAGTGTACACAGTAGCCAAGGCCTGACTACATCCCATACAGACAGTCCAAGTTCAGCTGGCTACTAGAAATAGCATAGCTGTGGCCAAGCTCATCCAGGCACTTAAAACTCGTGTTGGAAGTTGCACAGGTATTGCTGATGTTGCATTGTGCAAAGAGACTCCAGTAACCATCATAAGTCATTAAATTGTCTTCTCTTACATTACCATTCTCAGAACGATGAGAATAACTGAGTTAAAATACCTGGAGAGATTCTTCAGTTTCCTTCTATTGATATGAGAAGGAAATAACTAGATAATTCTGTTGGTAAGTTTCCTACTTCTTGGATGTTCTGTAACAAAAACAAATGTCTGCATTCTGGATGGAATGGTCGATAGACAGCTCTGCAGCATTTTAAGCTAAAACCACAATTTCATTCTTCAGGAAAAACTCCTGTTTCAATATGAGGTTTTATTTCTCATTTAAGTGAACTTAAACATTTTGAATATTAAAGGCATTATCCTTCTGACCTCTAACATGCACAATATTAATGTTAGTCAAATGTTACGTAGAGTTGTTACATTTGTCAAATTTAGCACAGAGTACTTAGAGAATTTACACTGGGGTTTGTAAATGTGAGGGGGGGAAAAGGGGAATCCCTAACATGGGGACTTTGTTCTAAATGCAGATTGAACTGAAACAAGCAGCATTATAGACGCCGGGAGAAATGATCCATGAGGATGCTTTAGTCAGTGTCCAGGACAGGGCAGAGTTCTGTAATAGATAACATGCAGCTCTTACATATGAACATTTTTTTCAATGGCAAAAATCCTTCAGACATTTATTTTTCATTTTAGAAAATCTTTTAACATTTGTTCTAGAAGAAAATTTCTTTGCCTCAAGTATAGTACTGCAAGCGAAATGTTCAGTAATGTCTCGAATTCCCACTAGAGGGTGGGTAAGGCACATGGTACCGGCAACTTCAGAGCCATTGAAGCTGAACCGGACCTTCCAGGGGACTCAATGTTTTGATTTCTCTCAGTGCTGACACAGACTAGAAAGATAGAGGATCAGATTAGCCCCACACAGCGACAGCCTGACAGAAGTGCAGAGATTTGTCTGTGCTCTCCTGTAAAGCGTGAGAATTTCTTAGCTAGAGTACTTAGAGAGGACATTCCTCAAAATGTGCAGGTGATGTAAGATTGCCATTGATGCAGAGCGTGCCGTGGAGGCTTTGCAGCAATCCTGTCTGCTATGGTGACTTTCAAGCTTTGCAGCGAAGTGCTTCAGATGCTTCTGTTCTGCTGGAGCGTGATGCCTGGTCAGCCCACCCAGAGGGACATATTTAGCATGGGAGATGGTTGGTCAACATCTAATGCTGCCTGCCAGCAGGTGCACTTTGCTTACCTGGGGTACGGGGCAGTTTTCCAAGGCACTTCGTCTGGCTCCAGATTGTAGAAGGTAGTCAGTTGAAACCAGTCTCATGTTCTTCCCTATTGACAACCAAATTTGGAGCTCTCACTTCTTTTAAAAGTCTTCTTTTTTCTTTCCTCCCTCTCCTCCTCGCCCCTCTCATCGTCTCTTCTCTTCTTTTTTCTTTTATTTGTCCCTCTTGAAGACAAAAAGAGGCTTGGCTAAGAAAGTTGTTCTACAGATTCATGATAAGAAAGTCATTCCTTTGCCATTTCTGGTGGCAACAGTGTTCTTTGGTGTTGCACACACATTCTGCAGAGAATGTTACCTCTACATCTGTATGGCAAAACACCTCTAAAAGAGCTGCAGGTCTTTCTGCCCAACATAGAAACTGCTTTATTGCTACTAACAGCTGAACACCTTGTCTTAAGTCAACCTCCTTTTCTACTAGAATTTGCAGAACTATAGAGGCAAAAATTATTTGTGCCAAATATTATCACATAGTACCTACAGAATTTGAAAGCTGTACATGTCTTTAGCTAAGACCAAAATTCATCTAAATAATCTTCACCAAGCAGCTTGTTCCAAGTGCTTCATCTGCCAGATGCATTAATGCCTAGAGATTTACTCAAGAACAGAGAGAATGGTGGTGCATTAAATTATAGGGATGTTTTCAGATCAGCACATATATTAGCAAGCAGTTTGTATTTATTCCAATGAAAATTGCTGTAACCGTGGAAGGATTAGCTCCTGCTTTCCTCACGTGGGAAACAAGTGTAGTGTTACTTACTTAATGTTTGTGCTTAACCACATCATAGGTGTTGCTGCAGCTATTTCTAGTTGCATTCAAATGACTATGTGCCAGTGGCTTTTGATCAACACGTATCTGGATTTAACTATAGCAATGAGTTACCTTTGGAGGGGTAAATATTTTATGTCAAAATTGGGTATTTTTCTGAAATGTGTTGTTTTGCACAGTTTTGTATGTGCTGAATTATGTTTGTTTGTTTGCTTGAGCCGAGTACTAACTTTCATGTGTTGCTTTTATTTCTAGAAACCACAGATTCCACAGAGATAGACACTGACAAGGAGAAATATATGCTAAATGACAGGGGTAAATAAATGCATTAGTGTCACTGGATGGAATGACTTTTCAGATTATGATGCAATTTATAATGTAATTTGCATTTCATGTAACGAATAGTTTGTTTTATGATGTCTTTACTGTCACAATTTAAGTGGAATTAATGGAGGAAAACATACTGAGCTGCTGTTGAGGAAACCAGTGCCAGGGAATTCAAGAGACTATAGAATTTAGTCAGAATTTGCAATCATATTTTTACTTACACTGTTATAGCTAAACTTTTAATTTCCTGTGATTTCTTTGAAGTTTGAATAGTAATGTTTATTCAGCTGCTGCTGCTGTCATTTTGCATAAGGCCATCAATAATTTTTTAATACAACTTTCACAATTTTTCATTTTTTAAGCTTTCAATTTCAGTACAAATCATTTGAAAACAAAGACAGAAAGGAAGATGAGCAAGAGTGAACTTAAATATAGGGAAACATGTTTTTTTTTACCCTTCCTCTGTTCAATGCCCAGATTACGGAGGGAAATATTTTATTCACTGAAAGATATTTTGAAAATGAATTGAAGACCTGAAAGAAAGCTGAGGAGTTTTCAAAATTTATAATGAACTGTTAAGTTTAATTGGTCTCTTAATTAGAAATTTGGGTACAATTACAAGAGAATAAAAGCACCTTCTATGGACTATGCCTTTTTGCCAGTTTTCCCCTAAGAGAAAACTGAAACGAGGGGCAGAAGCGCAGTTTAACTCAATGTGTATTTTTGCCCGTGTTGTTTTTACTTTGAATATTGAACCAAATTGCTATTCATACTTTTCATATCACTACTGCTGACTGCAGCATAACAGTACAGGAAGAACAGAGAAAGAGCTTCAAAGTAAGATAATTTAATCATTTCTATCCTTACTTGTGCTGATGAAAGAGCTGACCTCAGACTGGAGATTGTCCAGCTGATAGCCACCATCGCTGGGAGATTACAGCCAAATCCTTGCTCCTTTGCTGTTTCTCCAGTGTCCTGTCCACACAGTCAGCTCCCCTCATTTGTTACTCTGCAGGACATTTGTCCTTAAATTGACAGGGGAAGTTTAACTGTAGCTATATTCATAGTGGAGTAATAAATCCTACAGTAAATAGATAATAAAGCAGTGGATATAAATCTTTATGAGGTTTTGTCTGTGGATAAGTATGAATTAGAAAGGTTTTATTGAACATCGATTCTGAACATCAGCATTAAACTGCATGTAATTCCAGGCAAGCGCACGAAGGAAATGTTTCCAGTGGGAGATTTGTTTTAGGGGTGTGTGTGGCTCTGCATTTCATCTTCCATCAGAATTGTGAACAGGAACAAGAATATTGGCTCTCATCATGAAAGTGGAATTTGTGAAACATCTGTGGGGAAAAAACAAACCCCTAAAAATCTACTTCTAAAGGACCACAGCCTCATATGACACTCTCTTGCCTACAGGCTGTGCGTTGGCCCAGTGAGGGCTGTTTATGGAGTAAAATGTTACACTGTGTGGTGAGGTCCCAGTAGTCTGGTTAGTATTTTGTTGTAGCATTCAAAGGGGATTTTGCACAAAGTTTTAGATTGAGGAAACATCTAAGGAAGCTTTCACTTAAGTTTTATAGGGCATGACTAGATGAACATAGGTGAACAGTGAATGGTGTCAAAGCAGGTGTAGTAAAAATTAATTACACTGTAGTAAATGTGCTTCATAGTACATTAGTCACAGAACATACATACATAATTGTGGATGTGTTAGCTTCATTTAAATACACTTAATTATGCATATTACTGGCAATTGATGAATTATGGATTGAGCTAAACTTCCATTGCTCTGTTCTATCTTAACGTGTTTCCTTTTCTCTTTTCTTTAGGTCCAGTGTTTTTCCTCGCTTGTTTTAGCGTTGCTGCAGGTTTTGCATTGTTTTGGTATTGCTGTAACTCAGGTAACCTACGCTGGTGTTTTTTCTCTTGCTTGCCTTTCTTTAGCATGGGACAGGAGAGCAGTGGCCTCTTGATGTAAGATGGCTTACTTAATAGAGCAGGTCAAGGTGTCATCATTCATTAATGAGGTTAGGATATAAATTACACTTCAGACATGCCAAGATATAAATAATGGATCGTTTGTTTACAGAGGATGCCACAAATAGGGGCTCTTTTTAAAGACAGTAGTCATGTGAGCCTCTTGCTATAGCTGTGGGCCATGATTCCCAGCAGTCATGAGACAGACCCAAACATTTTGGCTTCCACATCCCTTGGGAGCTGGTTGAAGCATGACCATTGTCAGGGCCAGAGGTCACTGGCTCGTTTTGCTGAGCCCGAGCAGCTACATCCGTTGCCCCGGGTTTTGGCTCTGGATGTTAGCTCTCCCCGTCAGCTGAAAGTCACCTGCTACACAGCAGCCAGCAGGGCGGAGCTGCTTCTCCTCTTCACAGTCCTACCTTCTGCTCACCCACCATTGCTGTGAGAGCAGCAGCTCTTAGCAAAGAAGTGCGTTGATGTGTCCATATGGATCAACTTCAGCGAAGCAGTGAGTCACTGCTAGTGGGAGAGATCCTGGGAGAGAGAGTAGCTGATTCAGAGGTGTCCCCTTCTCTTAAGTCTTTGCATGGTGCTGTGGGAAGTGCCAATCTTCATGTGGTGGATGGGCAGCAAAATCCAAACTCCATTTTGGTTCAGTGACTTCTGCTTCTCATACCCTGGTCACAGCAGTTACAGTTGGACATTGTTCTTTGATGTTTTCTTCCCAGAGCTATAGGCTACAGTAGCCCCAGTTCATGGACATTGCAGGTGATGTGTGAGTCTGGACTATGTTATGCTTCATACCCAGATCAGAGTCCCTCATTCAGGCTGTCCACAGGGTCAGGATTTAAGGCTAAAGGGGAACCATTAGACCTTTGAGGCTAACTTGTATATTTCCTTAGCTGCCATCACTTCCCTTCATCAGGTTCAGTCACCAGCATTTAATATAAGCATTTTCAGAAAAGCATTCAGGGACTGATACTGAAAAAACAGAACATCCATCACTTCCCTTGCTCCCGGTGAATTGTCCATAGTGTTAGACGTGTATGTCATATTCTCAGATTGAATTGTTTTGAGCTCCAGCCAATCATTTTTGTTAAGCCTTTCTCTGCCAGGTTGCAGAGCCCCTTAGCCCCTTGTTTCTGTGGCAGCTGACATTTCATATTTTCTCCCTGTGGAGGTCCTTGTGCCTCAAGTCAGCTCTCTGTCTTTATTTTTGCTAAAATTACCAACTCATCTCTCCAGGCCTTTAGTTCCAGGGCTCTTTTTTTTCCAGTTTTTGAAGCTCTTCCCTGTGCCTGTGCAGTGTCTCAATGTCCCCTGTGTAACTGGGCCACCAGAGCTGGATGTGGTATTCCAGGCTTGAACCATCCGATGACATGCTCAGGTGTAAAGCTGCCCCCTTACCTAACGGGGTAATTTCATGTGTCTGAACTTGCAGCAATGAATGCTAAGAGATTTACTGGTATCCTGTCTTGGCAGTTGATGTATACAATATTGAAGGAAATGAGCTTTCCTCTAGAGTAATTTAATTGATTTTTTTTTTTTTTCCATTGTTGATGCTTATGAAACTTAACTGCATTCACTTTCTCTTTTTCTTCCCATCTTCCTTTTGGTTTAGATACGAAAGTCATAGGAAGAGCCAGGAGAATCTTGGGCTTTTCTCCTATTATCATAGGAAGACATGTTAGAAATATTTGTATGTTGTATTTGGAAGACATACCAAGAAATTAAGGAAAAGCTGCATCTTCGCTTGTCCGTAGAGGATACCTGCCAAGGGAAGACAACGGTGCATGAATATTAATGTACTATACTCTCATACCAAAGATTTTATTAACTAGCTTAATCAGTAACTGTGTTGCCTCAAGATGTATTTAGAATCTCAGCATATATGTCCTTCCTTATGGGAACAGACCATTTATTTTTGTAAATGCTTATTTTAAGATATTTATCATTTGGTTAAAAAATATTTTTAATACAAACTTTAAAATGACATCCTAAGTGATCATGGGTCTTAAGCCATGTTTGCATATGTGTTTTATACTGGATTGAAGGGTCACAACTGTTTAAAGAATGCTAGCCTGTCTTTTGTAGTAATTAATTTAAGAAAAGCACTTAAAAAAGCCACATGCACTCAAAGCCTTACTAAGAAGTGGATCTCCATCTCAGGATTGTCTGTTTTGTCTAGATACTTAGTGCCTGAGCTCAGGTGAGCACTGGCACCTATGAAGTCTCTCAGTGCCAGTTACCTTTGTGTGTGCCTAGTACTTGCCGTGTTTTCTAATTCTTCTGTTCCCAATCTGCCTTATTCACGTTCACACTCAGCTTCTGGCAGTGGTTTGAATGCGCTGAGCTAGTACTGACTGGTTCCCAGCACACAGAAGGTCCCAGGCGCTGGAGAACTTGAAACTACCAAGAAAACTTTTCAGATTTATTCAGCTTTTCCAGTGAAGTATTTTGCAGTCTGTATATCTAAGAAACTGAAGTAATCCAAGATGTTTTGCAGGGACTAAAGTGCCATGACATGGGGCTTTTTTTTTTTATGGACAAAAAAAAAATTTATAGAAACTTGAAGAGCCTGAGGTTGTTCATAGTGTCATTTGATGATGTTAAGTTTTTATTCTGTGAGTTGAAACCTGAAAAACTTGCAGAAACCATTTTAAGACTAAAATTCTTGAGGGAGAGGCAGGGAGTTGGGACTGCACGTGAAGCAGCTTGGGGTTTCTCAGCTTTATGAACATAACCACGTTCCTGCCTAGCTCAGCACAAATGGCTTTCCTCTTCCAGCTGGTGTAGCCCCTCTATGGGGGGGGCTGCTGTGAGACCTGGTCCGGGAAACGGTGACGCAGCTACTTTATGGCCGCACGGGTCATTAACACGCAGACACCAATGT
>JANHFX010024168.1:8705-22802 GCA_027560015.1 Chloroceryle amazona | reverse complement strand
CCTGCCCCGGGAGGGAGGTGAATCCCCTCCTGGCCTCCCTCACCTTCCCAGATCCTCTTGCAGAACAGGTATGGAGCCCTGCAGGAGGAACTGACTGATGGAGGGGTGGGGAGCTCACCTAGGTCAGAGGTACCACCAAGACCAAGCGTCAAAACTGGCTCCAAAAAGTAAGCCAGATGAGTTGTTGTTGTGGGTGATCCCCTCTTGAGGATGGAAGGCCCAATATGCTGTTTGGACTCACATAATGGCAAAGTCTGTTGTCTCACCGGAGCCCAGGTTAAGGATGTGATAGGCAAACTCCACACCCTGGTGAAGTCTTCAGATGATCATCTGCTTTTGGTGTTTCAGGTGGGTAGTGATGATGTCACTGCTAGAAGCCCAAAATCAATTAAGGGAGATTTTAGGGCCCTGGGGAAGCTGCTTAAGAGATCAGGAGCACAAGTTGTTCTTTAGCCCTGTGGTGGCAGGGATGAATGAGGAAGAGTAACTTACGGCGCTGGAACTGGTGATACTGTCAGGGCTTTGGTTCTTTTGATCATGATCTTTTTGATCCCCACTACAGGCTTGGGGAGGAGTGGCTGGAGAGCTGCCAGGCAGAGAAGGACCTGGGGGTGTTGATTTGCAGCTGGCTGAACATGAACCAGCAGTGTGCCCAGGTGGCCAAGAAAGCCAACAGCATCCTGGCCTGGGTCAGGAATAGGGTAGTCAGCAGGAGCAGGGAGGTGATCATTCCTCTCTACTCTGCTTTGGTGAGGCTGCACCTTTAATAGTGTGTCCAGTTTTGGGCCCCTCTGCAGGAAGGATGCTGAGGTGTTGGAAAGGGTACAGAGGCAGGTACCAAGCTAGTAAAGGGTTTGGAGCATGTCTCTTATGAGGAAAGGCTGAAGGGTCTGGGGCTGTTTAGCCTTGAGAAAAAAAGGCTGAGGGGCGACTTTATTGCTCTGTACAGCTACCTGAAGGGAAGTTGTAGCAAGGTGGCTTTTGGTCTGGTTTCCCTAGTGGCAAGCAATAGAACAAGAAGAAATGGCCTGAAGTCAAACCAGGGGAAGTTCAGGCTGAATATTAAGAAGAATTTCTTACTGAAAGGGTTGTCAGGCATTGGAATGGCCAGGGAGGTGGTGAAGTCACCATCTTTGCAGGTGTCTAAGAGCCAGGTAGATGTTCTGCTTAGTGACACAGTTGAGTGGTTTTGTTGGGGCTAGAAATAAGGTTAGACTTGATGATTGTGAAGGTCTTTCTAGCCAAGACTATTCTGTGATTCTTCTCTTTTGTGTGCTTCCAAGTGGGTAGTTAGCGCCAGTGTAATCCTGAGATAGGGTTTGCCTAATTTCCAAGACTTCCGACTGTGGTGCTTTATGCTGTTGTATGTGAAAACTTTGAATGCTGAAATATTACTTCACAAAGGAGAATATCTTCTCATTTCCCATCCCTGTAAGAGGTTTCTTCTGAAACACATACTGTCTTCTGTACTTGTTCCTTGGGCCAAAATCTGGTGTTGTACTCCACAACACAGGACCTTTGCTTTAAGGTCATTAAATTTGTGTATATTTAAGTGGCAATAGCCATGTTTATTTCTGCTGGGAAAAAATAACTTACAAATAGCTACCATCTGGTGATATCTGGGGTGCCAGTTGTTTCTGGGCTTACTCTAAGGGAAGTGTGGTATCTACACTATTCTTCTGCAGCATCCTTTCCTGGATATTGGTTTAATAGTGATAATACCAAATGGGCTATTTTAAGAACTAACTAGCACTACTTCTGCTCTGTTAGATCATTTTCCTACAGAAAACATAGAAAAGCTGCTGGGAGCATTCAGAAGCTCTTGATTTATTATTTTTTTAATTTCTTAATGGAAGTGTAGGTTTATAGGGTTGCCCATGCAAAGGTGGGAGGCTCCACCGCTCACATTTGGAAATTCAGTTTATGTATGTAACCTGCATATGCTTCCTTTAAAAGCAAAACACCACCATTTAGAAGCAATGTGGCTTTTTTTGTATGCAACCAACCCAGGAGAAGGTGGGATGGCTTTTCAGTCTCAGTGCTTCTATACATTCTATGCTGCCTCTAACTTCTGTGGTGGTACAGACCCCTCTGCCTGTGGGAGATGTGATGATTTATTTTCAAGGAGTGGTGTGTTTAAGTGTGCAAGCTATTAAAGGTATGAGTTAGAAGAAAACTGATAATAATTTTCATATGTATAAGTGTTCCCACTGCCCTGCAGTAAGTAAATACACTTTCAGTAGAGCCTGTTCTCCATAGTTGGAGACCAACGACCAGCTTTTGACAGTGGTGTTTTGTTGTTGTTTTTTAAATTGTAAAATGGTGCATAAATTGATACCATATGTAGCAATTTCTGAATTAGAGAAAGCCTGTAATGGCAACACCTTTAATAAGCTGGAAAATAAGCAGAGTTTAGCATTTGGATTCTGTCACTCGTTTTTGGTAACACTTTTTGTAAATATTTGAATGAGCAGGATTAGGAAATTTCTTTTTATCCCAACTGAACATCCAAGCTTTTAGGGTAACACGGAGTAACAAGCTTGTGCTCTGGATCAAACAGATGAGTGCAGCACCCCAGTCAGCTAGTACCTACACCAAAGTGTGGCTGGCAGGGCTCAGTGCAACTTGTAGGAAGATGTGGCAGAAAACAGGGTAAAGCATTTGTTAAAACAAGTGACCAAAACCTTCCAAATGATAGTTGAGAGGAGAAGAGTAACCAGGATTATGCTTTCTAGTTCAGCCTATTTTATGTAACATTCAGCTGCAGAATAAGCTTCAGCAGTGACCTGGTTTAGAAGACAAATACTTAAGTCAGTTCCAGCAAATATAGTTGTTGTCACCTGCTTCAGTAAGTAAACTGTAAGTTCCAACCCAGGCAGTCCTGGATGCTGAAGGAACTAATGAGATCGGCCAGAGCAGCATGTGTAACTTACTCTGCTCAGCAGCTTATGAAATTGAAGTGAACGGGTGACCTGGCATGAACCATTTCCCGAGACAGCCTGTAAAAATTCATCTCGCTTCATTATTGATGACCTCTTTTTAAGTGAAATGTTTGCCTGCAACCAAGAATTCTGGAGAAACACAGTAAACCAAAGAACTGTTTAAACCAATGCATTTGTTTGCCATCCCTAGGCGATATTTGTGAGGATTTTAAATAAGCACCTGATATAAAGGAATAATAATCATGTGATTATATAAATTACTCATACTTGAAACTGACTCAGATGCTAAAAAATACATGCTCTTTGAAGGCTTCAGAGATTTAAAATACAGATTGCATGTTTGAGGATGTTTTGCAAATCTTAATTAATCACAATAGAATACACGACAGTAAACACTCATCCCTTTTATTGAAAAAAGACATCCAGTTGCAAGTTGAATACTGTTGATGCCCTGTACAGCCTTGTAGTCAGATAGATGGCTTTCAGATCAGGTTTTTGTGTGTTTAGAACCAAGAGACCAGGTTCTCTGGAGTTGTCAGTGTCTCTGTTGATGCTTCAGTCACACTTTCAGGACCTGGTCAGGAGGTATAAGGATTCACAAGGGGATTTTTTTGTTGTTCTGAGCTCGGCTCTGGTGTCCAAGGGTAGACGCATACTCCCTTAATGCAGATCTCCACATCCAGCTCTTAGCACCCAACAATGTGTTCAAGCATGAAGCATTTTTTCTTTTCCTCCTGTATGCCCCAAAACCTGTCTTGCAAAGTCCTTTGGAATCTGTAGCTAAGAAGTCACTACCTGGCAAGTGTTCTCTACCCTACTGCTCTGGATCCAGTGTGTTCCACAAGCCACTGGGAGATGAGATATACAAGCCTTCGTAGTTACTGTTGGACAACATAGCAGTAAAGATGCTATAGGAACAGCTATACTCTTTTTCAGGAGAAACCCACTGTGACAGCTTGCTTGCTTGAGTGACCTGAAAAATTATCCTCCAATAAGGAGGGCAACAAAATGGGAAAAGCCCTGCTATGTCTGTACTGCATCCTGATCTGACTGCTTCCAAGTGTTTCAGCGCAAGACAAACAAGCTCATGCTCATAAGAGAGGGCTGTGGCAGTAAGTGCTGCAGGAATGGAAAGCTAGGCTTGAAATTGGGCCAATTTGTCACCAAGTATAAACACAGTAAACATCAGTAGAGACTGGTGTCTGTTTGCATCTGCTTTTAAGGGTAGTACAGAAAGTCAAAAAACAGCCAGAAACATATATCTTCCTTTTTTTATGTCTTGCTTAAAAAAAGGGCAAATCTGGCAATGAAAAATATCTAATATTCATACCTTTGTTAAAAGTAACTGTCTTTTAGACTGGTAATGTATTTAGGACAACACAAAACAACTACTTGTACTAAGGTACAAAGTTTCCTGTACAGAAGAGAGGTAGCTGCCTCCAGAGAGCCTCTCCAGAGTGAATCAGATGCACAGATGGGCAAATACTCCAGTGAGCAGAAAGGTGAAAGGTAACAAAGGTGGTACATTCAAGAATCTTATCCAAGTTACTGCCCAATGTCAAGCCACAGCTGAATTTCCTGCTTGGAAGGGCTCTGCTACAGTCACCTGTTTTCTCCACAAGAAAGGTTTTTGAGTTTTTCAGCACTATTTGACCAGTCAATTCACTACACCCCAGCATTGAAACTGCAGTAGCTGAAGTACGTAGAATAATCCTTCAACAGTTCACTGCTTTGTTAAAAATAAGGAAAATTGTCCTGAGTGCCTCATACAGAACTTTTTCTGAGATACATTTAAATTAGTACAACACGCACAATTAAAACCCTTACTTGCTAGATACTGGTTAAGTACATGCTAAGTTGGAAATGAAACAATGAAAGACATTAAAAAATAAAAAAAAAGTCTATTCCATTACTAAACAGACAAGTTTCTGATTTGTTTTCTGTTAGTACTTATTACAGAACATATAAATGAGGATATTGTACATCAGTGTGCCTTAAGACATCACTAAAGAGAAATATGATCAATAAAAACTGTAAATGAGATGCTTAGAAGTCAATTAATATGAATTCTATTAATATGTGCAAGGGAGAATGTCAAAATTAACAGTAAGGAAATTCATTACTACAAATCTGCATCTACAAGTACGCACAATCTAGAAAACTAGTTTTTTTTCTGATTGCAGATGTGGTACTTCGGAAATAAAATGACCGAGACGCTTTTGTTGTAGAAATTTTTATAACCTATGTCATTAATAGCAATAGTGTATTTAGAAAACATGTCAGTCCCTGATCCAGCAGGTAAGAGCCTAGAAGATATTTATATCTATATTTTAAAAATAAAATTTAAAAAATGACTTCTGCTTTTAGCCATAAAATCATAAGACAACTGCAGCAATCAATCTTGGGGAAAAGTAATTTACAGAGTGATAAGCCTCTTTCAATTTGCTACTTCAATTGCTGACAGGTACCCAGTACCAGCTTAGCATGTAAAGTTCACCCTGTATCCTCTAGTTTCCAGTTGGACCCAGAAAAGGGAGCACTTCCAACAGGGTTTCCAGAATTATATAAGGCACAGAATATGGGGCATAGCAGTTAACAGTAAGAAACTAAGAGCAGTTAGGTTATTTGTGTATCTGAGCACAAAGATGATGACATTTTAAGTGATGAAGAAATAGGACTAATGAGGAAAACTGGACAAACGACGGTCTGCTGTTTCTGTTTGTCTCATCTTTGATTTAGCTAGAATAAAAAAAAATAAAGAAAAGAAAAAAGGAAACCAAGGCACAGCTATCTTTGTACATGGTAAAGGAAGATCACTGCTGTGCTATGGAGTACATCAGTTTGGTGCCAAGTGAGTGCAATAAAGCACAAGGTGACCATACCAGAACCAAAGGTCTGCTGTTTCTTACCATGGTGGAAATGACAAATTGCTGCAAAAACAAAAGGTGTGGAAAATGGGAAGTCCTATGAGGTGCCACCAGTAATATTATCTTGTTTGACGAGCTTATCCCATTTCTCTGAAAAACAATTTGTTTCTACAGAAAGTGAAAAGCAAATATTCCAGAAAAACAATGTCCTTGGGTCAAAAGGAACCTTTCCTTAGATGCCAAACAGCTTAAATATTAACACATGGGGAAAATTGTGTTGGTTGTTGGAAACTTGAGAAAGTTGCTTGGTATGTCCAGCTTCTTCAGATTACTGTTTCCCCACTGTGTCCAAGTGTCACTGGCTCAAGTGCAAATGGCATCTAGACTGAATGCTTCAGGCCTCTGGAAAAAAAAAAATACTGAGATGTTACTGATAAAGGAATTATAGTAAATCACAAATTTGCCTTAAACAGAGATGTTTTCATTACATTCAGATTACCGGCTGTTTTTAGCAAGGACAGCATGTGCAAATGAAATGTCCCAAAGCAATGAAGAACTTCCACATTTAGCAATCTAAAGCAAAATGACACGGGTCCCAGATGCCACATTTGACCATTTTAATAGGAAACTGCATCTGTGAGCAGCATGAAGGCAGCATCACATGGCCACTGGTTTTGCAGAGATGTAAACTGACTTTAAACATCCTTTGGTCTTGCTTCTATATGAAGCTAAATAAACCAGCCACTGTTTCTCCTTTATTGACAGTGCCAACTAAGGCATTGCACAAAACCCCTAATGATGCTTCCATGTGTGAAAGAAGGGGAAAGTAGACCGAGTCTGTGGACAGGTGGGAGAAATTTGCATGGGGATGTACTTGATGTGTTTAATGAGCTAATACATAATAATGTTCAGCAGCCAGGCTGGCGTGTTAGTGCTGTTCAGAGCTCAACTGAATTCTAACAGACAAAACAGATGTTCTGCAAAGTCTGACAGCTGCAGGTTCTTCAAACCACTTCAGTATTGAGTTCTGCTGTAAAGACAGTTCTACCCCAAACTCTGAGGAAGCAACACCTCCTAAAAAGCAGCAAGAGATCAAAATGGGTGCAGAGCAGGCACTGCTGCTGGGGTCACTCAGTAACGCATGTCATTAGAGAATGCAGTGGCAGTAGAGAAACAGCGGATGAAATGCGAGTGAGCAACCCATCCAGTAAAGAGGTAAGGCAAGGTGTGGCACACCTCTGAGCTGACTTCTCAATATACCATTATATCAAGGCACTAATTGGCTTAGAACTGGATTCGCTCATCTTCCTTTCTGCTCAGCACACATCGGTGCGATAAGCAAAAAACTTCTCAAGTTTTCCTTTCGTTCTAAGAAAAGAGGCATAGCTGGGACTGTGGTACGCCACCTTGTCTGCTATTTGAATTTCTTGATGCCTATTTCAGATTCTCATCTTCCTGTCTCTGGCTATTGTGTGTGCTTTCTCCTGTGAAGCCAGCTAGAATTCCATTAATACTTTGTTCGGCAATTCTGTGGTCAGTGTTCCAATATTGTTTTAATACATACTGATGAGATGGATGTTTTACCTATAATTGTAATATCTCAGAGAATCTGTGCTCTTTGCCACCAAAAATAAATATTTATTCGTTTATTTATAGAGACTATGACCAGAAAATACAAATAAGTATGCTATTTCACTGACAGAATGTTACAGGTTTTGGTTCAAGCAGACCATTCCACCCACATCTCAAAAGAAATTAATTTAATTTTTCACCTTCCTAGTAATTTGCTGTTCTGATTTCCCACTGTGCTGTTTAGAGTCCTGATACATTTTGGTCTGTTTTCCATTCAGATTTCTGTTGTGCCATTTACCTTCAGATTTTAGGAGTTTAAAAGCCTTGTATCTTCTTTTTTTTTCAGAGAAGGGGCGGGGGGAAAGGGTTTCATCTAGAAGTTAAACTGATAATGGTACATGTATGGGCTGCCTGCAGAATAGCCACTGTACCGTGTCTTGCCAGGAAAGTCAAGTAATTCCTTCTTCAGCAGGTCTTCTGAACATGATTTGAGATTTGGAAGAGAGAGACAGCACAGTGTTGGCACACACAAACTTGGGAGTAATATTTTAAAGGCAGATATTGGACTATAGTGCTTCTTGGGCTACAAGCCTACAGTTTAGTTTTATCTCCTCACAAATTGTTCATCACCGCTATGATGCCAGGAAGACAGCAGTTCCAATTCCCACAATTCCTATATTTATCCTTCTGTATAAGTAAATATCAAACTTTAAAGTGCATGTAGAGGAAACAATATAGTTCTAGATGTGCCCATATATCAAGTAAAGTGACAGTGCAAAAAGAGCAAAAAGTCTGGGAAGACAGAAAAGCCCCAGTACCTGCACAGGAACTGAAGAGCTCCAGTGATGTGCAGTTTTATATGTTGGACTTAATAGGCCTAGTTACCTGACAGTCTTCAGTGTTCATAACAGACTGGATGCAGGATGCTACAAAGCTTTCTTAAAAAAAGAGGAGGCATTTGGAGGAAGCAAAACAGTATTATTTCCCTCCTTGGCATTGTCAGCAATGAGGAAAAGGAGTGGCTAAGCCATTTCCTGTGTGTGACATATGAAGAGGCCCCTGACAAAGCAAGATGCTACTATCAACTTTTGAACGCTGTTTACCAACACATTGGAAATACTTTGCACTTCCTAGTAGCATCTGCTTTTGCAGTAGTTTGAAGCAAACTCACTTCTTTGCAAAGGCTAGGACTATACAGATAATCTTGTGCCTTCAATCTATGCCCTAGTGTCCCTCTGCACCATAAGGTAGCAGGGCATAGCATACGCAAATGCAGTGTACAACACTCACCTTATACTTACTGTCTTGATGCTGATTCAGCAACTGGCTTCTGCACTCCAAAGGCAGTGATAAAAATATTCACAACTACTATAATAAATACTAGTCCAGTTGCAAGGTTGTTGAGGAAATTCAGCTTTCCGTGTTTTGCAGGGTTGTTAAGGTCATATTTTACTTCAAAGAGAAAGGGGAAAAAAAGGTTGATTAAATGTACATTTCAAAATCCAGAATAAAAGTCTTCACTACTCATGTAGTTCGGGAATTTCTCTCACACTGAGCTATTTCAATCAGTCACACTTGAAAGGCATGAAAGATTCTGCAGTGTCAGTAAAAGTGCTAAGGAGAAGATCTGTAACCACAAAGAGCCTATTAACTTCTAGTAATTAGCATCTAATCTCTGTGGATGCACATGGGAAGTAATGGGTGCACAAGCATTACTAGAAATCTTGAGTTCTTGATCTTTTGAAATCTAGTCTTCTTGCAGACTTTAAACATGTAAAAAATATTTCATTCTTTAATACATGAAGCTTGAAGCTCTGACAGGATGAAATGAATTTAAATTTCCTACAGTTAAAATGCTACAGGTTGTTCACAGCCCAACCTCTTTACCAGTGTTGGATTATTTTTTTTATACACATATATATACTGGTACCCTTCCTCTGCTGCACTCCCTACTTTTGCACTGATTTTGTTTCTTTAGAAAGCAAGGGCATTGTATCTGTCAAAGAGAGGAAGATTTCAAGGCAGTGTAGCTGCAGTTCTTTTTACAGTGAGCATCAGCTGTGTAAACATTTTCTTTTGTTTCTTGCAGCTGTTCTTGGCTGAACTACTAATGGGATTGAGGGAGGAACATACAAGGGAGATAGTATTAATTCAGTTTAAGCTTTGATTCCAGGCCTTGTGAAAACACATAAAGGAGTTACATTAGACTGATAATAGACTTGATGATAGTGTCAAGCATGTGCTTGTACAGGACAGTAAGAAGTTTAGGGGAGGCTGTGTGGCAATATGAGAAAATCCAAGATTTCCCTCTGTTCCTCCTGCAGGCAGGGCTCTGGAGCTCAAACCCTCTGCTAAATTTCTTTGATGCTGGTGGAATGACTGCTGCTGAATTCTGGAATGTGTTTTGAGACTAGTTTCTGTCTATTAAGACTCCTAGTTCTTAAATGAGTAGATCACTGGAGCTTGTGTGTGCATATACAGGACATGAGAGAGTAAGTTCATACCTGACAAGTTTTTACAGCAGTATAAATAAAACTTGGAGCTTCTTCAGATGGGGACATCTATAGATGTGTTGCTTACAGCTTTACTGCATGAGACGATCTTCTGCCATTTGCTTTTAACATAATGACCCTGTCAACACTGCAGAACTTAACCACAGAACCAAGACTCGCTTGTTGAAGCAGTTAAGTAGAATCGGTGGCAAACACACTCATGATGCTGAAGTATTAAAAGCCAGGTTCACTCAGTGTCCCTAATTAGGAAGTCTAATGCTGTTTTGGTTTCAAGGAATTCTGGGCACCAATTCAAGTCCTGTTTGCTGAAGCAGTATAGTCAAACATCACAGGCTAGTCACAGCACTGAAGGAGAGCGTGGGGGAACTATCTGAAAAGCTTAAGCTACTGCACACCTGTGTAGGCATGAAATAATTCAGTACTCAGCTGTACTTAACCCTGAAAATGAGTTTATACGTATCTGTGAAGCATCTGGAGCTACATGAATGCTTCCATGAATGGAAGTATGGGGAAGGGCTCTAACGCTGCCACGTGAATGAAGTGGAATAAGTAATCCTGAAGTATGGAAGAATATTCATCTCAGATAGTTGGTTTGTTTGTTTGGCTTTTAAAAAAGCAATAATGGCCTAACGTGCTTTATGAGTCCAAAGAAATCCTGCTCAAAGGAGAACTGACACTTTCAGAGCTGTCCCTTTGTCCAAGTAAGGGTCAGAGAAGACAAGTATTGCTTGTCAGTTTAGGCGGTGCTCTACATTTTGAAGCAGAATTGCAGTAATTCTGTCTTTGTGATTATAGTACTTAAGATGAGGGTGTTCATGAAAATGTTCTTAAGAGCAGTTATTCTTTAAGTATTTTATTATAGTGGGATCAGATTGCTATGGTTTCAAGCCACTTAAACTATTTCGAGACATTCTTTGTTTTTCTTCCAAAAAGTTCAGATTACCAAATCACTTTCAATGACAAGTTTGCTGAACACTTTTCAAAATGTTTTGTGAAAGGCTCTTTTCTTTGGAAGGAGGAAAGCTTTTAATCCCTAGCAGAGAACTTTGGAAACTGGTAGCTCCTGGGATAAAACTCCATCTCAAGGGAAGAAACTGGATGGTTACACAGGCTTTTGTTTGGACTTGTAAGAGGCAGAATTTTGTGGCTGGACAGAAAGGCAAACTTGTTCCTGTAGGCCAAAGGCTACTGGATACATAATGTGAAAAACAAATTCTTGCTGTGATGCCTGTAACTTTGTACCTTCATGTCCTGTTTCCTATCTTCACTAGCTTTTACCTCAGCTTGACCACATCGCTCCAACAGCATACCACTGTAGGTTGAGGGCTTTGTCACCCTCGATACACCAAACCAAAAGCTACTGCTGACTGTAGAGTGCAGGCTGAATGGATGAATCTCACTATTTGCTACATGGTCTGTGAACTCTACCTCAGCCCAACCTCAGAGTTGAGGCTGCTGGGTGCTCTCTTTACTCTCAATGTGACAAAGATAAAAATTACAGAGATTGAAGCCACTTTGGGAATGTCTGGCAGAAACAAACATTAAAAAGCAATGTCTTGGCATCTACTGAGAAATTATTGCCTAACAAAACCCAGGGAACTTGTTTACAGACTCAAAGCCTGCTTAATTGAAACAACCACCGTGGAAATGCCTTCAACCAAGAAACACACAAGTGTTTTGCTGATTTTATTTATTTATTTATTTATTTTTTTCCATGACTCTCTTACCCCATCCCCCTGTATGATCAGGATTTTTTCCAGTCCCTTTCAGGATTCTCCTCTGAGTCAGGGCCTGAAATTTGCTCTTGTACCAACTCTACCAAATGCAGACACAGCTGTATTCTGTCTCTTTCATAAGAAAGAAAAAAGCTGCATCAGTATCCTGGCTTCCTAGAAACTTCCTCCTTGAATAGAAAGGGTTTTTTTTTTTTCAGCTGGGCTGAAAAAAATGGAACACTGAAAGAGTAACAGAGATGCCAAAGGCGGAACCTGTTTTCAGCAACTTTGCCATGTGGCACTGGACTCTTTGTATTTTGCTTTGCAATAGCATGAGGGAAAATATCACTGTAGGTTAAGATAACAAAGAGAAGTACTGAAGACTTGCCTAAGATCAAAACAGAAAAATCTGATTTCCAGAAGAGTGCCATCTCTCCACTCTCTGTGGAGTTTTAGTTGGTCTTTTTTTAGGTAATTCCTGCTCGCATAGTGGTGATGTTTTTTTAGAAATGAGCCAGGTTCCGTAGCTACTTAGATCAATATCCTGCCTTACAGAATAAGACAGAGGGTGTCGGACAGATGTATGCTACTAGCAATACTAACTTACAATATTTAATTTTTAGTGATAAATACTGGTTCTTGTGCCTCACAGCATTGTACCTATTAATACCGAATAGCAGAACCTCCATTTTTGAGAACAGCAAAACCACCGCATTGAACTTCCAGGAATGTGAAGGTCTAATTCAACAAATAAGACAGTAAAGGAAGAGGGGGGAAGGCAGGGAGCAGGGGACTAATTCTACAGCTGACTCATTAAATGTGTCCAAAGCAGGCGCTCACACAACTCCTATTTGAACTCATTCTCTTGAAATGATTTCTAGCCTATGTTAAAGGTAGAAAGTAGAAAAGGTTTCCCAGGCAATAAGCAGAATTCAAGACAATCTACTTGTAGTCCCAGGATGCTACTCAGCCTGTGTTTTCATAGTATATGTCAACTCAAATTTATTTTGACTGAAGTCATAGTACATGGATAATAGATAAGGTGAAATCTTGCTCCAGGTAGCCTGTTTTTAGCTTTAATTTCAGTTTAACGCAGGTTTGAAAACTAATAATAATAAGTACATTTATATACTTACCCACCTAGAGATTTAGGATGCTTTGAATAATTCCCTAAAATTAAAGCTACAGGGATTTTGTCATTATTGTAAAGCTTTGCTATCAAACCTTTGATGTGATTGCAGAAACACAATCAGACTGAAGACAATATGCCACAGCAACATGAAGACAGACATTTCAACTTCTCTTTTGGAGTTCTGTATTCAAAATATAGTCTTATAACATTATTTATGATATGGCTGATAGGGAACAAACACATTTCAGTCATAAGATTAAGTAACAGGTCTTGCCAGAAAGTATTATGAAACCGGGCAGGCTGTGTGATTCTAAATGCCTTATTAATGTTACTTTTACTGTATTTCAAAATTTTCCTTCCTCTTCAGGTCTTTAGAAAAGAAAAAAAAAATCATAATCTGGGCAAATGAGTATGAGGAAATTGATAAAATTTGAAGATTCCACATAAAGCTGCCCTTACTCCTTAAGTTTCAATGTTTCTGTGGTCTTAAAAGAAAACTTAAATCAATTCCAAGGCAACAACTTTCAAATATAACAGCTTTTTTAAAAATAAATGAGGAGTCTATATGCCATCTTATAGGCTGCATCCTGTAAGAAAAATACATGTCTTGCTGTTGCTACATACCAAGGAATATCAGGAGCACTCCCACCAGAACTTGCAGTGTGAGAGACAGGCTGATAAGAATAATAAGTGGGATGTAGAAGGAAAAAGAAGGTCCTTGCTCCATCACGGCTTTCAGCTGGGATGCATTGGCCATCAGCAGGGCAATGTCCAACATGCTTTCTGCAGCACTCTTCTTATTTGCATAGTGGTTGATATTCATAGGTCCATTTCTTTGAAACCACTGTGATGTTCTGCGCTAAAATTGGGAGAGATGAAAGAAATTATTCACATCTCTTACTTGAAGTGAGCAAGAGTTCGCTTGGACTATCAACGGGTTTCTGTAGCCATACTGATAGAGGACTAGGGGTACTGAGAGTGTCAGTGCATCTGTTTTACTGTTACCCCTGTCCTCCATCTGACAAGAGAGCAGCAAATAGTGTCTGTACTGCACTTTGGCAGATACACTTTTTCCAACTTGTAGGATCAGTCCAAACAGTCAGTATGCTTCTACCAAGGGAAAAGGAAAGACTGAAATAGCTGAAAAGTTTGCACTGATAAAAGTTTGGAGGGAAAATCCACTGTAAAACAATCAAGCAAACAACAGATTGTTGTAAATAATTTACTCCTAAAGGCATACTTAAAAATACAATTATTTATTAACTTCACCTTCTGTCACCACACATCTGCATAGTTCCTTAATTACTCATGAGTCTGATTTTGAGGATTTATGGGGAAGCTGGCCACTGTATGAGT
>JANHFX010024161.1:25551-39992 GCA_027560015.1 Chloroceryle amazona | reverse complement strand
GAGCCACAGGGAAATAGCGGGGCCCGTTTGTCGCATCGGGGCACGAAAAACCTTACGGGGTAAAAAAAACAAAATAAACCAAAACGAAAAAAATCCCTTTGGCCGCAGTGTCCGGCAATTAAACCGGCCTCAGTTTGTTTCTCTTATTTTTGGCAAAGGGCAGTGGAATTTTTGGGACTCCATCCTCCTTCCGACCGAGGCTTGTGTGGCTTCGCCCGGCGCCTCGGCTGCGGTGCTGGTGCTGGGTGCGCAGCCACCGAGCCCCGCTGCCCTTCCCAGCCCCTTGCCTCGTGTTTTCTCAATCACTTCTTGCTCTTCTCATTATCTTTATTTTTCCAGACAATAGAAAATATCAAAGTCTATCTCCATGAGAAGGAACTATGGAAGAAATTTCATGAAGCTGGCACCGAAATGATAATAACCAAAGCAGGCAGGTTAGTGAAAAGTCCCCGCGAACGTGTATTGCTTCTGATCCGTATGAAGTATCTCTGTCGCGACTGAGTTTTGCAGAGCTACTTCAACCGGTGGCATTTAAAAAAGAATAAGAATTGTTATCGGGATTGCAGATTTCAGTAAGATATTTTTGTTTGGTGTAAAATGGGAATGTGTTTGAGCGTGGCAATGAGATTGTGGGTGCAAGCAAGAGTTGTGGAGTCATTTGCTGCATTTAGTCCTAATTGTCTTTGGTAATTCTTCATTTTTTTATATATTTATTTTAAGATGTTAGCACAACCGAATTCGGGCTCTGCTTCCCCCCCGCGCCCCCCCCCCCCCCAACAACACAGGGCCTTTTTCCGCACAGTGCACTCAGACCTGCGCTGGGACACTTTGCACCAAAGTTTTAGCGACACAAAGGCTTAGGCTACGCTTTTAATCTCAAAACGGAAAAAGAGACAGGTACCACTTTTATCCTGTTAGGTGTAGAAAAAAAATCTGCCTTGCTTTGGAAACAAATAGTGCTTTTTACCAAATCAGAGCCCCTCAGCGTGCACGCCCAGGCCCGGGCGGGAGGGAGTCCAGCAGCTCACAGAGGTCCACCCGGGGATCTCTTTCCACCGGGGCTGCTCAGGTGGCAGAATTAATGTCAGAAAATTAAACATCAGGATTAAACCTCAGACAATCACCGGTTCCCCCCCAAAACCATCCAGCTCCCACTGTGGGCACTGTCCTTGGCTTCTGCGGCAACGGGCTCGTGTTGCTGCTGCTGCTGCTGGAAAAGAAAGATTGTCAGTGTTTGCTATTAAATTCTTTTTTAATTCTAACACAGTTGCGTGGTCCTGCCATGCCTGAGATTGCTGATTTTTACACCGTGCTAGACAGCTGTGGAGGGGGACACCCAAATAATGGAGAGAAAGCAGAGAAAAATCCCAGTATCAATGTCTATGCTCTTAATTATTCCCTGTGATTCCCGATCCTCCGTGCAGGGCAGCTGAGGTGCTTGTATGTGTGTATGCGGGTCTTGTCTCCACTGGTTGCTGCTCACACTGTGAGAAACAGACCCCAACCCTCGGCTTTGGATTTGGGGAGCAGTGGGCAGTTTCCCTCTCCTTTCCCCATCCCAGCAGTGCTTCTCTATGCAGCAGCTGGCCAGTGCGAGGAAGCTTTACTCTAATAATCGAGATATCCCCATTAGTCCCCCTGGAGAGGGGGTGCATGTGCCGGGGATCTTCAATTTGTTTGCTATATGGCCTATTTATGAAGTGATTGCGCAGGTAATTCCGTTCTTATCACACTACATTTCGGTGTATAAAATCTCGGGGCTTGTTCTGTAGCGTCTACTGATGTGAAGAGCCGGATTCATTTTGATAGGTCTGCTACCTAAGTCGGCTAAGACTAGGGATCAAGACCTCAAATATTTCACCCTTAATTTATAGTATCTGAGTGTGTCTGTGCGGGACGTGTAATATCTTTACCGAATTCTAGACCCCAAGCATCCCAATGTGCATGTTATCTCTTCGTGAGTCTTAACGTGGATTGTTTAAACAAATCCATATGTATGGGGCTCAGACCCACATTCTTTGTGCGGTGGAGCTGGCAGAGCACACGTAGTCACCTTTCAGGAGCATGTGGATGGGACGGAGGGGATGGGGGGATGGACCCCAAGATGGAAAAAACTTTTGATTTTTAAGTTATCTCGGTCATTTGTGAGACTCCCTGCATCATCATCAAGCATCATTTATAAATATATTTATAAATAGTTTCTAGTTAAAAAAAAAGCCAGTATTTTTATTTTTTATAAGTAGTTTTTAATTTAAAAAAAAAACAAAAACAAACCCACAACAAACCAACCAAACAAAAACCCCAAACACCGAGATGCTGATGAATAACATGAAACACAATATTAATTTCTTTTCTCCGTGAACAGCTACAAACGATGTCAAAATGAAGGGCAGCATTTTTATCGGTGTTGGGGACTCCAAAGCAGAGCTGGGTCCTGACTCTGTCCCTCCCTGCCCCAGGCCGGGCTCTCTCTCTCTCCACCAGCACCGAAAGCAAAAATGCACAAAATAATTACTATGTGAAAGGCAAAAAAACCAACCCAAATCAAAAAACACCACCAAAATCGATCACCTTCAATCCCGCGATCGCTTCATTGTCTCCGTTGGTACCGGGTGCCAGGCGGAGCGCGGGAATACGCGGTCGTCGTCATGCAAATGACGAAGGGAAAATTATTACTGCATGCAAATTTTATTTTACCCAAGCTATTTAAATAAAGAGTAGAAATAATAAACCTCCTCTTGACCCAATTAAAAAAAAAAAAAGAAAAAAAAGTTTAATAGAGATGATTGTGCACTTGCATTTAGCGGGGCGGGGGGGGGAGAAGAGGGAAACCGGCTAATTGCAGGCACTAATTAGGACTCTAATCCTCCTCCCAGCAGGCACAGGGATGCCCCTGAATGCAGTTAGTTGAAATCACTTAAATGTCGGTCTGTCTGACCTCGAGGGGCACAAACGAAAAGAAATTGAAGCCTGATTTTGAAATTTCAAACAACAACAACAACAAAAAGTGGCTTTAATGACAAGTTCACTCAATGGAGAGGAAATGTAAAGCTCAGCGGAAGCGTTAATTCCATGGCAATAGTGTAAAATAGCCTTTTTGTATAAACAGGGCAAATATTGATAACTTCGGGGGAGGGAAAAGGGGGAGTCATTTATTTCATTCTTTGTAGAGCTCCACAGAACGAACCAAACATAAATTATCGAGAATTTAGGGCTGAGAATTACTTTGGGGGATTGTTACTCCCTCTCAGGACTGATCTGTAGGAGACATTAGGAGAACACAGCAAGCTCAGCATTGAAATAGAAATCGCGTTGTTGCCAAGAAAACTTGATTTATAAAGTGGAAACATCTTTAAAATGCACTCGCTATCTTTTTAATGTTCGACTGCTTCATTGTGGGAGGGAGGGAAAAAAAGAGATTATTTTATATTAAAAGGATCATCAAAAGATAAAAAGTTTATGTTAGCAAAGTTCCCTGAACTTTGCATAAAACCGCTCGCCTCCTTCAGGCAGAGGATCCTGCCCCTCGCAGCGCCCAGAGGATGGGACGATGGGCTCCATAAATCACAACCTTTTCTTGTTCCTCCGATTTGAGGTTTGGTCCCATTACCAACTTCTGCCCCAGAGGATTTTCTGTGGATGCTTTTTAAAGGCTGAATCACACGTAGTGCAAAAGTTGCCCCGTTTTTTTTGTCGTTGTCTGGAGCTTGTAGGTGCCCAAAGCGGGAGTGGAGGGGCAACGTGGAGAAACCCGCCCACGCGTGATTCCTTTAAACGCTGCCCGCCGCGAACAGCATTTGCAGAGTAGCTTTTTTTCGGAAGGCAGCGTGGACTCTGCAACCGTTTGAGGATGAAAACCTCGTTTTTTCGGGTGGCTGCGAGCCCGGCTCCGAGCAGCCCCTCACCGCAGAGTCCCGGTGAGGGGGGTGCAGCCGGTCCTGGTGCCCGGTCCTAGCGCGGTGAGGTCGCATTCCCGGGAGAGGTGAATGAACCCAGCACCCACATCGAGCTGTTCATGCTTGTGTTTATAAATAAGGATAGAACTGCTCACAAATCCTCCTAGTCATTAAATATATATATAAAAGAAAGGGGAAAAAAAAAAGGAAAAAAGCGAAAGAAGTAATTTTTCCAGGCTGTGAGGTTCTATTAAATTAATAAAAATCAGTGTAGGTGGTAATAAAGGGGACAGGATGTACAGGAGGATGGAGATGCAGATGTAGAGCTGAATTCCCTGCCTCTAGCAGCCCGGGCTGTGCCTGGTGGGCTGGTGGTAGCCGCAGTGGGCTCAGCAAGGCGCGCACCTTTCCTGCGGGATTTGGGCATTGCACAGTGATGAAGTTGAAGGAGGGGTGGGTACAGCAGAAAGCAAACGAGGGGCTTCATTATATAGATAAAAAATCATTATAAATTTTGCTCTCCGATGTCATCTTACTCGCTCTTACTTGTTGTAATCGAAAAATTGTATTTTTTTTTTGACCTTGTGGCAAAGTCCACTTTGTCTCTTATAATTCTTTGCAAAAATTCATCTTCCAGACCTTATTTCTGCAGGAGGTTATTTTTTCCTTGCACGGACTTCCTGGCTTGGGATTTCTTTCTTTCTGTTAATTTTTATTTAGTTTTAGCTGTTCTCTATTTATTTTTTTTTCCCAAGGTGCCAATCTTTGCAGTGTTGCAGTCTCTCTCCAAATATTGCCATAATTTGATGCAGGTTATGGCTAATCAGTAAAAAAAATACCAGTTCACAGGATGTCTGGTCACCTTTTTGTGAACAGTTACTGAAGGGAAAATAACTTGTCATTCCTCTATGGCAGTACAACCCTCCCTGAGATGTGGAGGCTCAAGATACTGACAATTAAGTCTTGGCTGGAGTGCAGGATGGGATGTGCACAGGTACAAAGACAACTTCAGTCTTTATGGTAGCAGGTTTTAAGAAGCATATGTAGGAAAATACTGCACAGAAAGAAAAAAAAAAAAGAAAAAAAGATCAATAAAGCAGCTTGCATGTGTGGAAAAGACGCTAACCCCCTTTAGATGTTCAAGTTTCATTTTAAAAGTGGCTTTATTTCAGTTTTAAGAAATCTGTTCCTAATCAACTTTAGTAAACCAAAATAAAACTAGTTTTTAGGACATCAAGGTCTGAAGAAGTATGAATGCTTTGGCTAAGCTGGTGCAGCTTTCCTCTGTGAATAATCCTTTAAAAGTTAAATTTTCCACGGCTCTGTAGGGCATATGGATGCCCAGTTCTCATTACAATTAAAGGGAAGTATTTGTCCGGAATCTTCTGAGGCAGTTACAAGAATCTCTGCTAAAGGTTTTTGATCCAAAAGCAAACCTTAATATCCGAGATCAGCGGTGGAATGTAAGCTGTCAATTTAAAACTTGGAAATAAAGTAGATATTTAAGGAATGTTTGATCTGCTTAGTCCTAAATTTGGGGTCCTGGAATTACCCTGTTTGGGCAAACTCCTGCTTTCAGTGAAATGAGCAGGAGCAAACTCCAATGGCTCTTGGCCGCGCTGCTGGAGATGCTGACAGCTTTGGCAAGGAAGACAGAGCTCATGCACGCCGAGTAGGGCAGGGAGGGGATTTTAGTTTTTAATGTGCCTCTCTCTTCAAACAACAATCCTTACTTTTAATTTGATAAAGACATTGGATGCTCATGGTTAAGGATGTTCCCAAAGCTCGCCCTGCTTGTCCCCAGGCTGGAGCTGCAGCAGTGCTGGCCAGGTTTGCAGAGAAGGGTCTGGTCAAACCCCAACCAGCTGGGGACGGTCTCCACCATGGCTTGGGCTCTGCCTCTGCTCCTGGGCATGGGGGCTGGACTGATGAGCCAGCACATGGCCTGGCACTGACACCAGGGCTCCTCCAAAAGCCCTCTGGAGCCCGTGGAACCAGAGCAGTTTCACCATGACGGGAGCTGGGCTGGTGAGGGAGCAAACCTGCCCTGAAATGCTGCAGCACCAGGTCGTTGGCCATGGTCTTGCACAGCTTCTCTCTGCACCCGCCTCTCCTGTTCTTCAACATGTTGGGACCTTTTCAGCTCAATTTCAGTTGCGGCAAAACGAAAGCACCGGAGAGGCATCCCATGGCAAGAAGCCTGCCCGTGTTTCAAGTTACTGTCGGGCAGAGAGAGGAAATATTTCTAGACCATGAAAGCAGCCATCCAACTAACCAAGTTCTCAAGTATGTGAGAAACAATGTTTTATTTAAAAATTAGATGCTCTAGCCAGAAGAAAAAAAATACAACCTCGCCATTCCAAAATATAAAAATCCCTTAACTGTCTGACCTTCTCATCACTAGGTCATGGTCCTGCCACCAGATAAATCTCTCCTATCTGTCCATAGACTGAGAGTTCAATGTTGCTTGTGTTAGTGACAGTGAATTTGGGGCTGAAAAATGAACTACTGATGAGAACTCCTGTTGAACCTGTATTGTTTGTTATTCTGAGGCAAGGATCTGGCATGGGCTAATCCAGCACTTCAAAGTTAACTGCTCTTACTTTGTATACAGAGCGTCATAGCGGAGTGGCGTGGGTGATAAGAGAAATAAGGGACTGAGGGTTAGGATACACTGGGAAAATGGGACCCTGTTGAAAAACTCTTTGATCTCTTTAAAGTATTTTCTGAAAGCAAGAATCTATCAAAAAGGAAATGCCATTTAAAAGGCTAAAAGAAACAGCTGACATCCCCAAATTTGTTTTAATCTGCCCCAGAGAATATTATTTTTAAAGATGCGTTAAGTCAGTGGAAGGAATACTTGTCAAAAGAAGGGAAATTAGGAAAAAGAAGAAAGGTCATCAGAATGGAAATGTGGTTCTTGAAGCCTCCACACACCATTCCTTTCTCTTTTAACAATGAAGGTGAGGAGAAACATCCTTAGGCAACCATGAGCAATTATCAAGAGGAATCTGGGGCCACCTCAGTCATTACTGGGGCTGTAGGCATGCCATCTGCCTCAGCGCTTCCAAACCATCTCTGCTGGCATCTCGGCGTGTCCAGCAGCTCCTTAGGCTGTGGTCTTCCAGCCATGGTATGGCTTGTTAGCCAGGACATTGTATGATTTCTTGTTTTCCTGATCCCTTCACAACCTGAGCTGCCAAAAGCACCACCTTCCCCGACAGCACTGTATGGGAAGTTCTGAAAATTCCATGGTCGCTTTACCTGACCACCCCAAACGCAAGGATTGTAAAATTGCTGTCTGTATTTGGAAAGCTTTGTCTTCTTGAAACTCCTTTTGAAAAGAGGACTTCAGCTGCTGAGCTACTGAAGGGCTTGGGACATTTTTCCCCCTGGAAGGACAGAAGGAAGCACTTGGTAGTGTCCGAAGTACCATCCACAGGGACATGCAGTGAGTGCCAGTCCACACATCCTATGTGCTTCAGAGAACACTGTCAGCCTTTGGTGGGCATGTGATGCGTTGTTCCACAGGACTTGGGTGTCTTGTTTCCGTGCAGTTGCATCTCAGGAAACACCAGTTGAGTTCCCCGTGACTTTCCTGCTTACTATGTCAGGTTTCTCTGGTCAGAGAACCCCCTTCCCAGCTAATGCATCAGTAGAAGCATCAAAAATGATGTTTGCACCTAAGCTAGGAAGGTCGGATCAAATCCTTGTGGTCAGGAGGGTGGTGAGGCCTGAGGGGTTTGCAGAGGCCCCCTTGTCAACCAGCAGTACCAAGGCATGAAGCAGTGGACCTGAGCCACACTGGTCCTGGTGTGCAGCATGGTGTGGGGCGGTCAGTGCTCAGATGAGTTCTCTGAGTTCTTTGATTAACTCTGATGCTCTCGGCTTTTCTGGCTGCATTGGATTGCTGTCCCCTGCCCCAACAATATGACTTTAGTAGACCTGGGAGCCTTGCAGCCACCCAGATCTCCGGGACCAACCAGGCCTGCTCGCATGGGGATTAAAACACCAGATGCCCACAAAGTGGCCAAGCCCGGAGAGCCCTAAAGGCTGGGAACTGCTGCCTCAAACGAAAGCAAAGCTTTCCCCTTATCGCTTGCTTCCAAATCCAACCAACCAATTACACATTAATTAAACTTTGTTTGAACATAATAGAAGCTTTGGCTCCATGTCAGTAACTGCTGCATGGTCAAGGGGATTGGATAGTAATAGAATAAATAAATAAACAAGAGATGCTTATTCTAACAGTTCATTTTAAAACAATTTGTGAATATCATGTAGAGATAAAATGTGCCTAGCATAAACTTAGCTAAGCAAAGACTGCTTCATTATCAGAACAAATAATTCACTCGCACATCATCTTTGAAGCTTGGGAGGGCTACAGAATTGTGCTGCTTGTTTATTTTCCTGCCTTTTACTGTTTTTGCTACATTTCATCTGCACAGAGCTGTGAGGAAGGGTTTAGCCAGGGCCGGGGCAATTCAGTGCCAAGCCCCGGTGACACCGGCCCAGCTCCCACTGCCCGTGATCCCTAGAGCCAGGCTCAGCCCCTCTGCCCTCCCCAGGGCATCTCCCTGCACCTCAGCCCCAGCGACCGGGTGCTGTTTTAATGCAGTGTCAGCTGTGCCACTCGCACAGCAGGGAGGCACCAGAGACTTTCTCCCGTGCTCGCTGTGCAGCATTCGGGGGGTGAATGTAAAAACTGATGTAAGCTCCTCGCTCTGCAGGGCAGTGAGATCTGCCACCACTGCACAGCAGCATTGTGAGGGGGTAGAAATGGGCCTCTCAGAGCCACCAAACCCAGCAGAGAGCTTTGAGAGGCACAGGAGAGCATCAGGATGGTGCTGAGGAGCCTGGATGGTCCCTTCTTCACTGTCTTGAGCTGGCAGGAGGGAGGAGCGGGGTTTGAATGTCTCCAGAACCGGAGTCTTACCGAGTCAGTGTTTAGGAGCAGAAGAGGCTGTTGGGGATGATGTTTGGCCGTGTCCCCCCACCAGCGCATCGCCGGCTGTCACACAGACACGCCGCCGGTTTGTGGCTGGTCTCTGGATGGGCAGGGGAGCTGTGGGGCTGATGGTGGCCCCGTGGCCCCACTTGGCTGCCTGTATGGGCTTGGAGCAGCCATTGCACCTAATGTGTGCTGGTGGGTTAGACACACCTTGTGTGGATTTCAAAAGAATGAGCATAAAGGTGAAGAAATTGGTCTGGTTGTAGAATCCTCCCCCCCCCAGGGTATTTGCGTGTTCAGGGCATTCACTGCAGCCCCAGGACACTGTGTCCAAGCAGGCTTTGGATCAGAACAAAAGGTGAGGAGACCGGGAATTGCTACTCTTAATCTCCCGATTACTGAGCTTAAACTTCCCCTAATAGTTGGTTTATCCCGTGCTCCACAGCTTAACCTCGCTGAGTTTCCCTGTTTGTGCAGCCACAGCAGGGCTGCAGCCAACCTTGGCACAGGAGGTGTTGCTGAAGATCAGATGCCCTCTGCTCCAACACACTCCCCAGAAAGCCCCAAAGTCCCAATTTTTGTACCCAGTTTCCACACAACAAAGCTCTCAGTTTGGAGTCGTGCGTGGCAACGGGAAAGAGGGTGGGTAAAATGTGGATGTGCTCAGGTCTTGCTTCAGACCTCCCACCAGAGCCAGGCTGAGATTTTCCAGAGCTTGGCAAGACACTGGCAAGTTTTTATTGCAGCACTGGGTTATTCTTCTGTTGCTGGTCCTCGAGCGATAGATGATGAAGCAACCTATTGTCAGGGAAAGCTGGCTGCTGCGAAGCATCCTCTGCGGAGACGCCCATCCGCCCCAGAGCTCCTGCCTGCAGAGATTTGGCAGAGGGGCCGCTTATGCAAAGCTACTACTGAGCGTAGAGCTCATGGCTGTGAGTAGTTCCATTGACCTGTAGTAAATCTGGAGAAGCAGGCAGGTTTTTGGCCCCTTCCCAGGGCTGACGGGGAGCTGTATAGACCCACTGTAGGCACAGCCTGGCTCCCGGGCAGGGCTGGTACAGCCTGGTGCCTCCGCCGTGGTTTTCTGCTGCCCTCTTTCACATGGGATATTTAATAAGGGCTGGGATGTGATATTAGGTGCATATTAGGTGCTCTCTCTTGTCTTTTTTTTTTTTTAATTGAAACTCTGAGTGCATTTTCTTGGGCCCAGCTCTTCGGGTTGTCATGCCTTCCCACCAGAAATGCACAACCCATGTTTGCATCGTACTGCAAAGAGACATTTACTAAATGAGCCTTTGCCAAGGGGTTGAGAAATGTGTTTTCATTAAGAAAATCAAACTGACAAGTCCCTGGACAGCACATTAGTTGCTTTTTTTTTTATTTTTTTAATTTTTTTTTTTAAGGCCAAAATGCAGCAGCTAATAATAATGATGAAATGTCCGTGCACGGCCAAATTACTAAAATCTACCCTATGTTTTCCTGGAAAAGAATGTGGAGAGTTGGCAAACTTGGTTGTAGCCGGGTCTGCCGGCCGCCGAGTACAATGCTACCACTGCAAGATAGCGAGCGGTTTGCAAGTTAAGCAACACCTTCAATCAGATGTGAGGCTCCATTTGTTATCCTTAAAGAATTTCAGCTGTATATATTATAGTAGTACTTTGGCTCTTTGTATTTATTTTAGAGGGCTATACTAAAGAACATTATAAACTCAGGCATGTCCATGCTGTATGAACTCCATATGCTGAAGCTTAATTTTAAATGCCATTAAAAAAGCACTTAACATTTACAGTATATCAGTCCGGCTACTTTAGCAGCTTGGATGTACTACACTAAATGAAATGATTGAGAAAAAAATAAATTCAGAAGCTAGTTGTTATTAAAAATCCCCGCTGCAGGACATTCTCCTGGTAGAACTGTCAAATGGTGTCCATCTCATTTCTGCTTTTTAACCAATTTCTCCTCTTTTTATTTTTTGGTTTCATTTTTAAATGTCATTTTAAGGCCTAATTTAAAAAAAAAAAAATATATCTTGGCATTCAGATTGGATTCCTTACACAATTTTTTTCAATGTGTGAATTGGGCTGTGTATTCACAAATTGAAACGTCCTACTGTATTTATCCAGGTGCTTACCTGTAGGAGGACAAGGTTAAGAGGAGCGGGGAGTTTATGAATGAAAATCAAATACGGACATTGGTAAACCAGCCCTTTTTAGTCCCGGCTAATTACATGGTAAACATCTGGAATTTATGCAGGGCGGTTAAAAGAGTCAATTGAAATGATTTTTGAACAGGGCCCATTTTGTTGCCTTCTTCCCAAGCAGCGACAAAATGGTGCTGCAGGTCTGGGCCAGCTCGGCTGCGTGCGGGGCCAACGCGCAGGGGAAGGAGGGAGACAAAGTGGCCTCGATGGCCGATGGAGAAACGATGTCAGGGTTTGAGGCGTTGTTAATTAGAGTAATTAGAATGACTCCAGGATGTACCGGTTCTCACTCTCCATCCTCTATGCCAGTAGAGAGGAGAGTTTTCTGCCCTGGCTGGACACTCGCAGGCTGTGCTGAGCCAGTTCGCTCAATTGACTTTGTTTTTTCTGCTGGACGAGGAGGAGGTTTGGAAGATGGAGGCAAGAAAATAGTTGCTTTAAGGATGTAAAGTGCCTGATCCTGCAAATCCTGGCTCCTGATGCAGTCTTGAGGGCTTGGGAAGCCCGTGGCAGTCTCCATACCTGTCAGGGCCATCCCCTTTGGACTTCAGGACGGTATATACTGGTTTCACTGACATAGTTTTATTAAAAAAAAATGTTATTCGCTATTGTAAAGATTCTTTAGGTAGGTAAGAGATATAAAAAGTAATTTAATGCTACACTGGTTTATGTGACACTGCCAGTTCAGTGTTGGGTGCTACGTGTCTGCTAAAGTCAATGGGTAAAACACAGCTCCTGGCTCCCACAGGGTTTAACGGACGTGCTGGGAATTTGGGAAATTTGGGAAGACCAGAGGAGCGGTGGCTGTCTGCCCCCGCAGCCAGGGCTTAGCTCGTATGCTCCCCTTCAGGCTTTGCCAACCCTCAGTTGTCGGGCTGTTGAAGGGAACAGAGGTTCAGCTACTGCACGGGAGCAGTGGTGGGACGTGGTGGCATGGACACTGGGACCATGTGAATGAGAAGGCCGTGTGTGTGCTGTTTCTTTGGAAGTGTGGTCAGATCTCATGACTTTGCATCCCCAGAAACAAGAAATTTGCATTTTGGAGGCTGCCATAAGCCCCACGGAGCCTCCTGGGATAGTGAGAGCTCCCAGATTGTGCTGACCCCTCCACAGCCCCCCGTGTCTCTCTCCCCACACACCTTTTCCTGGTGCTGGCCCATAATTCCCCCCCGTATACCCTCACCTATATTTCTGCCCAATTTTGCTCTAGCTCTGGAAAGGGTGAGTTTAATTCAGGTGATGTAGAAGCAGCAGCGATGTTCTGCAGCTCATTTATGCTGGCGTGAATTCATTGCATGGTGGATCTGCTCTTGGGGGTGCTGCTCCAAGTTTCCATCAGTTCCTGCTCTGCTCCAGGTTGCTCGCTAACATGCTAACCCTTTGCTTTTCCTAAGGAGGATGTTTCCCAGTTACAAGGTTAAAGTGACCGGAATGAACCCCAAGACCAAGTACATCCTGTTGATAGACATCGTCCCGGCTGACGACCACCGATATAAATTCTGTGACAATAAATGGTAAGAAAACATTTCTTTTATTTGCCTTCTTTTGCATAAGAAAATTTCAGTTGGATCTACCGTTTGCTGTGCAAACTCAGAAACCAACAGAAATACCTTCCCACGGGAGGGAGGCCAACCTCCCAGAGCTCTCTTTGGTGGAGCAGCGACAGATACAAGAGCCAACGGCTGGGAGTTGAAACCAGACAAACATAAAAATATATTCTTAACAGGCTGGGTGAACAACTGCTGGAATGAACTGCTGATGGAGGTGGTGGACTGTTTGTTTCTGAAGCCCTTGGGACTGGATGTCTCTTCAGAGGAGATGCTTTAGGCCAAGCATAGGTTGTCCAGCCATGTATAGGTGTTAGAGCTTAAAGCCCCTGCGTGATACCAGAGGCTGGACTAGAAGATCTAATGGTCATTTTTGGCCTTCAAATTAGGTATCTACTTGAGTTGAGAGAAGTTTTAAACTCATTTCTTCTATAGTAATATTTTGCTTTCAGGCCATCAGCTCTACAGCCAGCTGGGGGCGGCTCCCTCAAAGCCCTGGGGCAGCCACAACGACCCAGCAGACGAAGGGAGCCACAGTTCCCCCATCACACCCCAATGCCAGAACCAGTTCAGAGTTGTGGGTTTTTTTTTTCTTTTCATTCATTCTTCTGTGGTTTCCATCTATTCTGTTATTCTCCCCTTCCCTGTGCCTGCAATAGTAAAGTTCCTTGCCCAAGAGGCAGCTATGAGTGTGTTTCTGTTGCAGGGAACGTGTTGTTTTGTCTTTTGATTTTTTTACCCCGAGAGCACCCAGCAGCCTCCCTCCCTGCGAGGGTTCCCTGAGCTCTTCCCAAACCCTTCCACCAACTGCTGCCTGGTGAAAAGGCAAACGATGGGAAATTTCATGGTCATCTTAATGGGAATGAGCCTGGTGACATCCTGTAAAGCAGTAATAATTTACTTGCACATTCTGGCTGCTCTAGTTTTTTAAAAAAATAATAATAAAAATCCCTTTTCCCCTTGCTTTTGTCCTGGAGTCTGCTGGGTAAGAGGAGTGGACCGAGGGCCTCTGTGGCAGGGCAGCCACTTTGTGTTTTAACCATTATGCCCTAGATGATGGATAGTTGTTAACTCTGTTTAATTTAGCTTTTGCCAGCCCTAGAGCTGTTTTCCCTTTTCATTTTATTGCTGCTGTAAAGTCTCTGTTGTTTTTGGTAATATTGCTTTTATTGGTGTTTTGTAAGAGGAGAACAATGCACAGTAATGGTGGACTTGCCATTAAGTGATGGTTCGTGGCTGGGTCTTGTGTCCATGAGTGTTGGTGGTGTGGGGGCAAGGGGGAGCAGACCCTTCCCATCAGAGCTGCTGCCCAGCCGTGTGCTGTGGGATGTCTGCATGGCTGCAAATGCTGCACCCATGCTGGTACAGGAACCTTCCGTGTGAGACTATCTCCGCTTGCAGAAGGGCTTTGGAAGGCTTCATCCTCTCCAAAACCCCAGAAGACATTCCCTCTTTGACCAATGCCAACACAACTGCTATGTAGAGACACTGCCCCAAGGAAATACCACACAGAGGCAGAGCTGGGGTTACTCTGCCAGCCTGCAATGCTGAAACAAGGAGCCCCAAACCCCCCTGAGCATCAGGAGCCTCTCTGAGCCCTTGTGCCCCGACACATTCCCCCCAGGGCTATCGGGAGCGTTGCTGAGTTGAGTTCAAGGGCAAAACGCCCTCCTATGTCAGGGCTGGCAACCACGGCCAAGGTGATGTGCTCTGTAACCGCTGTGTTGGCAGGATGGTGGCAGGGAAGGCAGAGCACCAAGGCAGCACTCGGTTGGTGACCCAGGAGGTGCGCGGCCACGGGCTGGCACTTTGTGATGGGCCCGAACGAGCCCGATCCCTTCACAACA